>JAILXH010131685.1:57882-76560 GCA_023558415.1 Piaractus mesopotamicus
CATTTAGGGTGTTATTAATTTCAAATTATCTTTATGTGATGTTTAATTTGTATGCATGTGAAAGGTCACATCATCAGGACAGACTGGATGTAGCTGTTTTTATTTATTTGCTCGTTTTGGTCATGTAATCAAGCTAATATCATAGCCATCGTTTCCAATCTGGCCTAGTTTCAATGAGCTACAACATAGTCTGATTTTGTAAAATAGGATTTTAAACTGAGACCTTATTTTATAGCAACTCTAAACAAACGAGAAATCATTAAAATTTCTCATTAGTTCGAATAGAGTTTGCCAAGGTTCTCTAAAGCTTGTCCTAGCTTGCAACAGTTGCTACAAAATAACACATTGGTGGACAGGACATGGATAGGTCAACTGTGAAAGGAGAAGAAGAGAAATCGGTGATAACTGTGATGATGTTAAGCCAGGAATAGAACAAAACAATATCAAATGAAGCAAAAACAAGGGCATTCAAACTGCAGTCTCAGGGTCACTCTGGCTCGAAAAGAAAATGTAATTACCCCCACCACTCCCCCCACCAACATTTTTTAAAGCTATATAAAAATTTAAAGGCGTTCCAACCTGTTTGTTCGGCAGGCTTGTCGTCTTGTCAGTGGCCCCCCCTCCCCCACCCCTCCCTTCATATAGTCCGTGGGGAAGGTCCCTCTCCAGGCTCGGCTCTGCACCAAGCTCCACCGCACCTGCAAACAGATAAAGGACATGTTACACTCAGCTCAAAATTACACTGTCCTCCCAGAGCAGCTCTCGAGCAGGGTGAGTCACTTCACACGCCGGCCCCTGACGAGCTGACATTTCCCGCACCAGTGACGCCTCTTGCGTGGCTCTGGTGTGGCAGCGGCACGTTTTGTTTGAGTTGCGGATATTCAAGTGACTCTAAAATGGTAATTTCAAAAAAGTAGTCAGAAATAAAAGCAACAAATGTGTCAGTTTAGAGTGTTGCACTATGTACATCCTAAAAATGAGGTGATTTAAATGCAGCATTTAAAAGTAAATGGCCGAACAGTATGTCTTGGATTAATTAAATTAAATGCTAAGATTAACAGACTTGAAGTGTGTACTGTGTGGTCTACTACAAAAATACGGTGCCAGTGTTTGGAGCAAAAAAAAACATGATCGGGACATCCCTAGTTTCGCCAAAGTGACAGCAAATGCAGGCCTCTAACTGCAAGCAGCTGCCCCAGCATCCTGCTGCAGCACAGGCCCCCTGCTCTCATACAGTGTCCTTCCAAAAAGGTTATCACAGAGCCGCTTTGTCGCTCCTAATCCAAAATTCATTACATATAGCAGTTACCACAGTTTAATACGTTTCCTAAACGCCTGGGTAAGCTCCTTCACAGTTCACTGCAAGGTAAGGACGGCACAAGCACGAGTGGGTAAAAGAGAAAGGGGTGATACTTTATGTAACTGAAGTGCCATAAACATGTATGGTGGTACATGTCAGTGCCAAATCTAATTTACTGACCTCACAACTCATAGCACATTGACAGGTAAGCCTATTAAGTGGCTATTAACTCTATATAAGTGATGGCGGAGGAGACTCTTAAGTTTCCTGGCATGAGTGTGCGCCCCATGGGCTGTATGCTGGTGCCCCTCTCAGAGTGACAACGTAAGGCAGGTCAAGCAGCACCGTGTAAGAGGAATCTGCAGGTGATAATGACGAGCTCTTCTCACCGGACCAGGCTCGGATAGCTGTTAACTGGATTGAATGGCCCACTGCCTCAGCTTTCCGAGTATGAGACATGGACGTCTTCCGCTGAAAGGATGACGAACACTCAGAAAGAGATGCACTCCACAGCCCTGGTCCAGCCACAGCACGTAATCGGGCAGTCCAGTAAAAATTTCACACCTCTTCGTGATATTAATAAAATCTATAGAATGTAACTTCTATATACAAACACCTTTTGATTTGTTTAATCTTTCATGATTACTGTAACCCACCACACAGCTCATTTTGATATAAAATGCATAAACAGAGGCTTAAGAATTGTGATTATCATGAGTGAACATTTCTGCTAAGAGGACTACATGCTGAGTATCTCTGTCACAAAACTCAGTTAAAATAACTGTGAGCGATCAGAAAAAGGATCCTCTATCATTATGTCTCAATGCAAAATAGCACTATTAACCTACTTCATTCTTTGTGCAAGTGGAACAATTGACCATTTTACACAAACACAATTAGAGTGACTGAAACGAGTACATGCTTCACTCTGGGAGAGAGAGAGAGAGAGAGACACTGCTATTTCTGCATATTTGAATCTACTAGAAAGCAATCACTGAAATATGCAAACATTCATGAGGAAATAAATGTAGTAGAAAATTTGGTGCAGATCCGCAATTGCGTTCGGAGGGGGAAAGTCTGGACAGAAAAAAATGGAACAGATGCGCGGCACTACATCATTCCACTGGCGATGAATATTAACTATAGGAAGAACAGCTTACAAAATTCGGAATAGGGTGTCTTTTTGACAGATCAACTAGCAGGCACACTCGAGTCAACATCTTTTTTTTAGTGTTATTAAAGTGCCTGCGCTTTGTGTTCTTCTCGCATGGAGTGAGAAGAATGGTCTTTAGCATGCATTATTAGCTTCATCCATCCATGTAGTTATCAGATTATGAATGCTACACATATCCAACACCACGTCTCCATAAGCCAAATTTTTGTCGGGCCACAGCCAAGCTGGTGATGTTCAGAGCATCTCACACTGTCATTAGAACCTGGCCAAAGCTGGACAAAGCTGACATGCCGCCAGGTCGGCCAGCTTTTACTTCTTGTCTCAAATCTGTCCAGAGCAGTCTGCTGAAGCAAGGTACACAAACTGAAAAGGCCCAAAAATCCATTAGCTTTTCAATGTCATTTTTTTCAAGAGATGCATTCAAATATCAGTAAAGAAACTATACATTCCAGCCATTCTTTTAGCCTAAATGGTGCCAACGTGGCCAAAAAACAGCCAACTAAACATAACCAGTAACCCTAACCCTAGACCTTACCATAATATATGTTTTCAGTTTAGAACATCATTATATAGTAAATTAGTACCTTCTTTATAGTTTCCACGTTTCCTTCTTCATGCCTATAATATACCAACAGGCCCGACTGTAACATGTACCCATCATTTCTCTTATTCGATGGAATCGTTCACATCTAGTTGTAAACGCTTCAGCTAAAGTGCGCAGTGGAGGAGCTCTACGCCTCTCACTCCACTGTATGAGACGCCCTGGAATTGAGAAGAACGTTAAAGTACAGCTTACCTCCTCATAATACACTCTCCATTCAATTTAAAAACCCAACCAGTCTAAATGCAGAGACATGCAGAAAAAAATCAATGTAGCCAACAGAGCAAACAGTTGGTAATTGCAGCTGGAGAGGGGAGTAGTAAAATGATTTGTTAAGGTGAAATAACACAGCTCCCCCCTAACAGCACTCTCTCATTTGAGACAGAAGTATGGTAGCAGAGGCCTGCCAAAAGCAGTAATTGATAATTTACATGCAAATAGAAAAGCCAAAAAATGAGTGCAATTTAAAAAAGCAGTGAGCTCTTTCAGATGCTGTGTGGCACCGGCTTCCTGCAAAAATCAATTCACACTCTGAAGAAACCATTTTCTTCAGCCGGAGATAAAGCGCCTGACTATGAGCTGTCAGATACTTATCAAAGGGAAATTAGCAAAGGAATACCATTTCCCCAAACAAACAGGTCAAGTGTTCCACCTAGTCCTGCTGTCTCTCTTTCAAATGAATGATATCGTCATCTGTTATTTCCTGTGGAGCAGCACTATAAATGTCAACAATAAAATGTTTGGAGCATGTTTCCCTCAAACAGGTCATTTCTAATAAAATCCTTGCGATATTGCCCCATATGAATGGAGCACTTTAAAGGGGTCGATGCAGTTGTAACCACCTGTGAGACGTATTCCAGTGTGTAATGGTACCTGAGCCTATACCTACATTAACCACCTACAAATCTCCAGCTCAGAAACATTTTATTTGCTGCTTTATCCCTCTTTGAGGAATACCTATTGTCCATCTGCGTGAAAAGCAGTGGGGCAAGACGAGAATTTTTAAGACAATGACGAACTTTTCTGTTTGTGCTGAGTGAGATATGACAGAACGCTCTCAGTCTCAGCAGGCAGCTCACTGAGCCCACTGGCTCACATCATCTCTCACCATAGGCTACAAGGCCCCAGACTAAGTTTGAACCTACCCGCAAGCCATTTTCCTTTTCTTCTTAGTTGAAATGTGTTCGTTTCCCTACTAAATGTGGGTGCCAATCAAGCAAATGCCTGTTCAAATTCCGGCAAAGTACTTTCTGCACTAACCTTTAGTAACAAGTCTCTCCCTGAAAGAATCATTGCTTAACATGCAACAGTGCTGAGGGGTTTTTAAGGAGTACGATGTAATTCCAATCACACTGTCGTGTTTAAATGGCAAGGCTTAACTGCAGGCCCTGAACATGCTGACCCTAAAATTACACTGGCTGAGCCACTCTACCCTTCTAATTGTCATTACCTTGGCACTTAAACCTTCTCAGCCATGCTACAAGTCCTCCCATGTTGACATGTTGTAGACATTTCGAATAATCCCCAAGATGTCTCTCTGTTTTCCAAGATTAAACCTTCAAAGGAAGCCCTGAAGACAACTTGTATTTTAAAGGAATGACTTTAAAGACATCAAACTGCAGGAGAAACTAGCTGGAGAATGTCTGAAAGTCTGTCATTAGCCAGATTTCCATCCTACACAGTTTGCTGTAAAAAATAAATATCTTACTAAAGACGCACTGCAGCAATAAACGTTGGAATAAATTCAGTGACAGGCAGCATGGCTGTTTAAAACGCATTACATATAGCAGGAAAGTTTATATTTATTTGATCAGATTTTGCTGCTGTGTGTAGAATTACAGCCTAGTAATTATTATACCGTCATTTCTGCATAATATCATTAAATGCCACAATTCATTTACAAATAAGAATGATAATTTGCCCAGAGTTAATGCAATTGTCATACACTCCATCCATTTTAATTGTGTCTTGAGGCAAGCAGGCTTGTGTGGTGCTAGTGTTGAACCCTACCAGCACATTTTCATGTATGCAGTAGAGTAAATAGTAGTTTTACAGATCGATGCCACATTTATTTAATTTGGATCAAATGACAAAGTGCCACAATGACAGAAAAGCCACAGCTTTTGGTCGGATATGTACTGAATGCAGATTATAAATCCTTTTTTTTTTAGTTCCAAATGAATATAAACAATGACTGGCAGTGCTACTTGAGACTGATTTCTGTGTGTTTTTTAATGAAACCTCCAAAGCGGAACCCAACACAAACATACTACAGTTCAAGAAGCCAGTTGAGAATATTAGATGTGAAAAGTTATTTTGGAGTTCTTAACTGTGCCTTTAATATCTTCTCTTTGCCTCATCAAAAGCAAACTCCAGGGCATGTCTACAGCACCTCTCTTTTCCTCTACAGTCAGATGAAGGAGACTTTCTGATTCGAAGGAGAAATTGCTCAAACCCACTGCTCAAACCCATTGCTGTACAAACTGAGTCATCTGTCAGGAAGTGGAGTTCCTGAGCGGCGAATGAAAACAAACATGACAAAAATCCAAAATTATGGCTCCATTTTCTCTCCACCATTCTCTCAGTTCCATTTAGCCCCTTCACACTGACTGGCTGTTTACCACGGCGGTAATTAACGGCAGCCCTTCTCTACCGGAGGATCCGCCAAGCAGTAAAGGTAAATTATGCAGAGTTTTGCTATGCTAATCCAGGTAATTTGCTTCATGCTGAGCACACTTCCCCAGTGTCTTGATTAACGATTCATTTTACTGCATTAGTCATCCGATCATGATATGACACATTGCACCTCACATACCGCACTTCACTTGTTAGAAACACTGGTTCGGTTACGGACTGTTAAGTCTGTCGGTAAATAAGACACAAGATTCTGACCAATCAAAAGGCCATGTAGCAAATGTCAATCCAATGAGCATTTAGACTGATCGCTCAAGCAGTCTGCTGCAAATATTATTCCTAGCATCTGAGCATATGTGGAAACAAGACTGAACGCTAGCCCTCGACAGCGCTGTGTTGGTTCACACAGGCCTGCTCATGAATAACACTTTAGGGGGATGTCAGAGGTCTTATCAAGGGCAGAATGACGCATGGTGATAGCAAGAGCTTCTTATTACATGGGCTAAGACCATAAAGGCATAAAGAGTGCCGGCCATTAGGCCTATATGGAGCACAGCTCAAGCAATAGCCAGAGCCATCTTCACTCTTGACTGCACCATATTAGAAAAAAAAGAGAAGAAGGAAAATAATGATACTACTAAAACAGTTTTGAAGAATCCTAAGGTTTTCTCCATGAGCATCGATGACAGCTTGCTCACAGCACAGAAAGCTGTGCTGTCTAGAGAATCATGCTGCTTGATGCGTTCATTTATACGCCTGTCACAGAAAGCAGTGGAAATATCTCATTTTCTCCCGAACCAATACCTCATCAGTCAACGGTAACAAAAGGTCAGAAACATTACAGCAGTCCCACTCAGTGCATTCAGACCAACCACTGCTTGTTGGAAATGAACTGCAGCGAAACCCCAAACGGTAAATACAATTCAGCGCACGGCCAAAACCATTTTTCTAGGCTAGTGAGGCTCTTTGATTAGTTACAGTGTCTAAAATAATCATCGCCACATCACATTAATGCGAATTCAGCTTCAACATTTCACCACCGAAGCCGGCAATATGTCATGTTCTGTTGACTCTAAACCACATCAACAAATGAGATCAAGGATCTGTTGTAGGGGAATAAATGCGGTCGTTTTCCTAGATGCCAAAAAGGGATGGATTCTGGGAAGAGAGGGCTCTCAAAAGCTGAGCAGCCACTGATGATGATGATGATGATGATGAGGGTGATGATGCAAGTGCAGACCTCAGGCCCAGCCACAGTGAGTCACAGACCGGAGCGGGCTGTTTGGATCATACAACAGAGTCTATTATTACAGCTCACATGTGACAATTCCCAGCTCCCCACACAGCCATGACACAAACCAAAACAGCAGCAGGCTCTGCAAAGCAAACATGTCATCTATGGGGACAACTTAATGTTAAAAGATAAATATAGGCCACTTCCGATATAAATAAGTAGATAACTGACAGGAATACATTTGCTCAGCATGATGCATTTCAACCTGTGGCCTTTCATTTAATATAACGGAGCGGAAATGACCACCATTAACTGAAATGGAAAGGCTGACGGATTTCAAAGGACACACGCTAAGGACACGAGCATTTGTGCTATCCAGGATAAAATCTAAAAGCTGTTGCGCTGGCTACATTTTTATTTTATGTGGCTCCTGGTAAAATGACCACAGTCCGTGCAGAGTTAAAAGATGTAACTTTATCAGAACAAAGGTGGCCCCCATGCACGGCAATAAGCAATAAGAGCTTGGGCTATACAGGTGCTCAGCAGAGTCAACATAACTGAAGGTGATAGGGCTGGCGCTGGCAGGGCGGCTGTGACGGAGCTGAAAAATGAATGCAGCAAACGGGCGGCGCTTCAGGGCCACTCTCCAGCACTAAAGACCAACAAGATCAATTACTCGGTAGAGATGTTTCTCAGCGCAACAGTGAGCGGCACCTTAATGAGAGAGGTTTCCATTACCTCCATAAAAGGCCTAAGTGAGGCACGCTGATGAAGCGGCCCTGTAATAGCCTTCCTCTCTCTCCCTCCCTAATGACACTGCAAGTGGATTACGCCGCCAATCCCAGCGTCCGCCGTGTTTATCATTTATGTAAATAACGTAAGGAGCACTGACTCGACGCAGCAAAGAGGCTCCGGCTCGCCCACCGAGGGAAATGAGTGTTACAGAGGAAGAACCTTACAATGTCAGTGGCGGAAAGGGCCGTTTAATGTATATCACTACGTTAAAATGAAATCCCACAGTGACTATGTTTATGTCTGTGAAAAACTGTATTAGGAATGACGTTTTAAATCAAATAATCAAACGTACACAAGTTCCCTCTTATCCCAAAAGTAGCCAAGCAGTAAAGACATATTTGGTGCTCACAGCTGACTTTTTGGGCCCTATTTTCGTGGTCATAGCACAAGTGCAAAAATAAGACATAAAAGTGCGGTGCTGGCGTGTGTGGGTGTGGCAGATATATTTTAGTATTATCTTAATGTCAGTACAGGCTCTAACCTGCCGCAGCACAACTGTAAACAGGCCACAGTTAGAGCGAATATATTAACAAAAAGCATGGCTAGGCGTGGTTGAGCGACAGCCAATCAGATGGATTCCTCTCACGCCCTTTAAGAGCTACCTTTGCACAATGTTTAGTCCGGTATTTTAAAGCCTTGAATGATTTGTCTTATAAAAAAGCAAAAATACAATATGGAAAAACACACTATTTAACACTAAATAATTAACGTGTTTGTATATTTTTACAGAAAGCTCAATGAACACCACCACCAGCAATAATAATATTTATTATTTAAAAAAAAAAATCTGTTGTATTTAATTAGTAATTTAGAGAAGCTGGGGTGATTCAAATACCGTTCACTCATAAAATCAGACTGTGAGAAACTGCACGTCTCGGTTGTGCTTGATGTCAGGAAAATTCCCTTGAGTTTGTTATAAGAGCAGGTCTAAGGAGGAAGTAGGACATTTTTGCAGCAAAACAAGGTTATTATTATTTTTTAACATTTTCACCTCAAATTACTAATCTGCTGCCACTATACTGTGAGAATGCAATTGCAACAGCACAAAAAGGTCCCTTTAACTTTGCTCTGGCGCTATAGTAGCCCTGTAATAAAAGCTTACAGTTGTACGCAAAACTTTGGCTGCCCCTGGTCACATGATATGCTTTGTTTTTTTTTTCATAAATGAAAATAAGTACATATGCTCTACACAAAACACACATTTACTCATTCAAATGCACAATTACTGCTCATTTGCTGAAATTAACACATTGAAAAAAAGAATAAAATGTGGCCGGTGCAAAAGTTACGGCACATTTATTATGCTATGTTTCATTTTCCAATATGTTAAATAGATAGAAATAAATATCAAATAAATATTTGCAGAGCAATGTCATATTTAAGTTTGTTCCCTGTACAGGATGTGTTAACTTATTTTCACTAACAAAATCAACAAAATATGTTATCTGACCAGGTGTTCAAACTTTTGCATACGACTTCATGTACACCAATTAGCACTGCACAAACTCTACATCATCACACTTGCATCAAATCACACTAAGGTGTTAAGTAATCTCAGACAGACTTGCTTACGTGGTTTCTCACACTGTATGATGTATCATTGTCTGCCTGCAAAATGTGCAAAACTATGTTGGGAGGTGATTACAATTCTACATGATTGGAAGTAAGTGTGCAATGATTTTGGGATACATTACTTGTTACACATTACATTAGCTTTGTACACCAAGCATGTCTTGGCTCCCTGACTACATCTGGGTTAAGGGGAAAATTGTGCAAACCTGATTTATTGCCAAATTATCAGTTTAAGTATGTAGAGCACGAGAAAGCATGAATGTTGGGGTTTTTGTTCAACTTTGTTTGCAAGCAGGGAAAAAGCAGTCTCCCTCCTCTGCATCAGCCAAGTTTTTTTTTTTTCTAATATGCACTACCTGACAGAAAAGGATAAAAAAAAAAAAACGCATCAGCAGAAATATACACAAGTGGCAATAATCCTCTGCCCCCAACACTCGGGCCGCGCAATAAGCAAACTGAGCTTATCAGTTCCAACCACCGCTCCTTTTAATAGCCACCGTGATGGCAGTCATTTCAGGCAGGTTTCAGTTCCTGCTTTTAAAAGAGCCCTAGTGTGTGTACACAGTATGCATATATATGTGTGTGTGTGTGTGTGTGTGTATATGTGTGTATGCGTGTAACAGGCAGATCTTTTCTCCTCTCTGAGCTGTCCACAGGTGAAGACTGAGCAGACGGACGTTTGAACCAACTCATTATCTTGGAGTGAGCAGCTGAAGTGAGCACACGGCACATTAATGCATTTACACTCCGGCCCGCTCCTTTCGGCCTTAAATAAATTAGAGTTTTGCGGCAGTTCGATTTTCGAGGCTGTTTATCATGTAAAGCACAGTGCACTCTATCTACTACACGGGCGCTAGACGCAGTGTGTCAATGGAAAAACACCTGCGTTATGAATTTAAAAGGACAAAAACTAATAAACTTCACCGCTGTCTGCTGCAACTCCCCACAGGCCTGTAGGGCTGCTCGCGCTAAAACTCCGTGATTCACCAGATCTCAGGCAATCAGGACAAACAGAAAATTCCCTTTGGATCACAGCTAAGGCAATTTAGATAAGTGTCAACAGTCCAACACATGCTGCAAGTTTTGGGTGACAACTTCTTACAATTCCAAAGGGTGAGTTCGTACATTCCAAATCAAGCAGCGTTCACACATTAATAGCTCTGCAGCAACATGGAGACGCAACGCGCAGAGACAATCTTTGGCCAAGCCAAACACAAACTGAGCTGATTTTCACATCAGGAAGTGTGGGGACTATCTCGCTAGCACATCAACTGTGTTCAAAAGGTCAGGCCCACAATTTTAAGATCTGCTTCATGAATCATGCTTAAGTGCCACTCTTAGCGCTAAAATTAATCTCCATCTGTAAATCTAACCACATGGCACACGGATGTGCATGTTACCGAAGCCGTGCGAGAGGAAAAGGATTATGTAAATATTAGTTGTTGATACAAGAGCACGACTATATTTCAGCAAAGTGACAAGGCGAGCTGATCACAGCCACACGATAATAAAGTCCGCGGTGGCCACTAACGTCAAGAGATGTAAATTATCCGGGCTCTCTCCGCTGCCAACAGCTGCAGTTCACCTCCTCTGTTACAGGCACGCTTCAACAGGATCAAACAGCACACGGGGCCATATTTTGCACGTTATGGCATTATCATAGGCAGCGTCCAAAAAAAAAGAAAGCTTTCGGACTGCCTCTGGCACATAGCCACTCATAATGACTGGACCCTTTATCACCTAGGGAGACTGCCAACTTCAATTTTCTAGACACAGAAATGTCATGTATGTGCCGTTAGCTAGCATCATGCGCTTAATGGGAGGCCTTGAATGTGGTGGGACGCTCCAGCACACACAGCAATGCTTAATCAAGTCTACAGCATCGAAAAGGGGGGCTTCTCGCCTCACTCTTCTGCTGCCTGCACCTTCTTGGAGAGGCACAAGTGTGTGCATATGTCCCTCAGGCGCTTCCATAACCGGCATGAAACCGCAGCCTCTCCGCCTTAGTCTGGATCAGCCGGAAAGACACGCACACACTACGGCACATCCCAGCAGCCAGACACGAAATTCCAGCTTGTTAGTATACATCAGCTGGCCGCGGCCATCTCTGTGGCTCAATATCCCCCCCACACACACACACGCACACAAGTCTCTCTGCCATTTCAGGCTAAAGGCCAGACCGAGCTCACTGCACTCTTCAATGGAATGTTCTAGAGTCTGCCCCAAGGCCGCTCAGGACATTATCATGAGAACTCGGAGGAAAGGCCATTGTGTTTACAAGAGGCAATTTCCTCCCTCAGATCCTTTTGTGCTTCCACGTTAATGCAAATGGACTGGACGTTATGCGTACCTGCAAGTGACCGAGAGGAAAAGAGAATCCAGTGTAAAGATTCTAGCACGTGTAGTAAGCAGTGTGGAAAAGTGACTGAGATGGTAATCATCGTGGTTGAAAACTGACTCAAAAACCACCCAGTTTTGGTGTGCCAAGTTACGAGGTCTCTTCAACTGACGGCCTCTCAGTGACGACTCATAGAGACAAGACAAAACAAACACAAACATCAGCATGTAGCCGTGCACGCTCCCCTCCAGCTCCTCACGAGGTAAAGGTCAACCTGTCACTGTACTGCCAGGGGTGAAAGCAAGCACACTCAACTGATGATTACGCCTCTGAGTAAATTATGTGAAAGTTGGGAGTTCTTAGCGGCACGGCGCGACATGACTAGGTTAAAAAGGACATATTTCATGTCACGTTCTTTCGAGACTCTAAACGTTCTGCTCAGGTTAATTACGGTGGTCTAGCCATAACTGCGACAATGTATTCATGAAGTATTACTTCTTTTCACGCTGGAGACACCGATTTGTAAGGACTCTCTCTTTTTTAATCAAAACTCTTATGTGTACTCTTCTAGCATGAAATGCTGCTGAGGAGAAAACTAATAACTCCCACCCTGGGCAAAATTAACATTTTCTAACAGGGGGGGGGGGAGGGGAATCACTACAAACCACTAATTCCTCTGACAGATATTATCATCTCGAGATTTCAAACTGGTGACTGATATTTCATGTGCCACCAAAATACAGAAAGTGCTTTGAATTATTGATAACCTGGGAGCAGGACGATTTTAAGCAGGCTCTGCTCCTTTTATCAATCATTCATGCAGTTTCCATCGAAAACACTTCACTCCCTCAAGTATCCGATCTCACTTGAAGGTGGAGGGCCTACACTCTGAGATCTCACTTAATTTGAAGGGCTAAAGCACACTCACCAGGAAATTAAGAAATTTATCCCAATAAAACTAAATCCATGCTATGCTTAGGAAAAACCTTGATGTAGACCACTTGACGGCAAAGTCGTCTGCGCGATATGAACAGCCTACCTGAAGAGAGTTTTAACAAAGACTTCCCCATGCAGATTAACTGACTTAACATCTGCAGGAAACAAAGAACCAACCGCTGTTTGATACGTTTTCACACGCTTTAACTACTACAATAACAGCCTGGAATAGTATGCTTTCAAAATAATCATATTTTCAAGGTGTCATGCTTGTAAAAAGAGCGATATTTACCATTATGCCTGAAAAGTCAGGGGAAATGATCTAAATTTGGCTCAAGATTGAGCTTCCAAATGGATGAACATTTTCTATTAGGTCATGCCTTCAGCTGACAGCGAGCATAATCAAACTCCATGGTCTCTCTCACTCCCACTCACTGTAATGGAACACAGAGTGGCTCCGTGCAAAGTCCTTTGGTGCCACTCTCCCAATTAGGGTCCGCATGCGAGTGCTTTCTGCCCTGGCATCACGACATCAAAGCCCAGAAACCCGGGGGCAATGAAACCAAGCTCTCAGCATCAGCTTCACAGCAAGCCACTGTCCTGCCTCAGGAGACACTGGAGCCTACAAACATCTGTGGCTTCTCCTCTTAGCAAACAGAAGAGAGCAGTTTGTTTCTATTTTTGAAGACCACGGTCAACCTCTCCATTTCTTCTGAGCAGGTGCAATTTTTTTAACAAATCATGATCTGTAAAACAATGTGTTCAAACACTACTATTAAATGAATGGCTTGACAGAAAATTGAATGTACTCAATTTCCCACTTACGTCAGATGTAGTCGATCAGCCAAGACATCTGGTGTCCAAATTTTGCTTCTTTAGCTTAGCACTGGAGTTCTGGGGCTAATGGCAACACTAAAAGACACTAGTCAACTCAAATCTTTCCCATAAATATATAGCCAAAAAGTCTTTTAACCTGCTCAAACCGCATCCAGGTCTTCATTCCCCAGCGTTCAGCCACGTGGTGAGTTTTTGCTGTAAATCATACTGCCTAAAACGACTTCAATATATCTGCATGACTTTAATGAAGAGCTGGATGCAGTTTGAGCAGGTTGAGAAACAGAAAATATTTCGGTAACTATTGATTTCTTGTGTTAACAATGTTAGCCTCATAGATCCAGCACTAAAGTAAGAAGCAAAATTTGGACACCAAACATGTCTTGGTTGACCATGTACATCTGTGGTAAATAGAAAATTCTGTAATTTTTTTTCCAAACATTCCTTTAAATTCTAATGTGCTAATTGTACATTATAGCATCTCATTTTGTCCTGCATGTTATTGTTTTTATTTTTAGTGCGCTTTGACACTTGTTTTGAGCCAACTGTGGGTACCTTGCACTGTAAACTATCTTGGTTACTCGTGCTGTGTGGTCCAATAAACTGAGAGAAGTCTTGTACTGTCAGATTGAGGCCTTCTTATCTTAAAAAAGTAACCTAGCAACTAGTTCCCATCATTTTCTGGATGACATCTGGATGAAGATACTTGTCAATGAATCTACCTTTTTAATACCCTCAAACACAAAAAGACTGCAGAGCCCACTGCCAAAGGTCTCTGGCCTCCAAACAAGTAAACATTTTTGTTCTATCCTCGCTCCCTGCAGGCCTAGGCAACAACGGGCTGATGAACACTGATGCCTGGTTCAGATATGTTTGGAGATTAGAGCAAAGATACAGACAGAGGTCTGGGTTGCGAATCTCTAACTTATTACGTGAATAACAGAGTAATCATCTACTAACGTGGACAAAAAGATTCTCAAGCTCCTAAGTTTCCTAAGTGTCAGTGGAAAGAGTTAAGGTTTCACAGTTGAATGCTTGGACGATTTGGGGAATCCCTTCAGAGGTCAAGGCTTTCCTCAGATGTCTGGATAATCCAGGATCCCAATACTCTCAGCAAGTTTGAGTACTTTTCCTGCCAGACTATCTTCCCTCTTTACAGTCATTGATTTTGCCTACAGTTTGAAATGACATCTAAGACTGTCTTTTTTCTATTGCTTCTTATTTGTCCTCTCCAACTACCAAATGACCTTTCAATCGAGATAATGGTTAAGAGCACTTCTGTAGTGCTTCAGCGTCAACTTTGTTGAGATCCTATCTACACATACCTAACATTTCACAAGGATTACACGGAAAGAGATGCTGTAACATTTTCAAGCAGTGTGATTTAAAGGTCAAGTTGGTTAACACAATCACATCTAAAACATACGGGTGAGAAACGCTGAGAATGATCAACTGCTTCTGAGCTATTTATAGCTTTAAATCTGAAATTACTGCATCAGACTGAGAATGTTAAGACAAATGTTACGTATCATGTTCAGACACTTCCCCTATTTAGAGCAGTGTTCCATAGTCATAAACCAATAAGAGCCTCTGACTCACCACATCTAAAGCACCTTGCAACAGGAGAGTAAATTTTCTTCGGAGGGTCTGTGACATGCTAATCCCAGCTTGTGGTAAACATACAAATTCTCAATAATTCATGGTGCAATTATTAAATGAATCACAGGAAACCTGGGTTATAATATTTTATCGTTAACGATAAGGTTACTATAAATCATTACACACCCTCCAGACAAAAGCAGGTCAGAGTGGCGCCTTCATAAATGTAGCTTTAAGAAGCAAAATCAGCAGTGATAGAGCACTACTAATTATCCTCCAAGATGTTTTTGACAGCAATCCCTATGCCAGTAATCTCTGCCTTGGCCCTCAGCCAGTCACACTTATTTATTTGATTTCAGTCACAGTCAAATGCAGGGTATAATGGAAGTAGCAGTTGCTGCATAAGCGAGAGAAGGAAAAAAAACAAGCAACCTTTTCCCATTTCGCTCTCCGACCTTGCTTATCTCCTGCACTATATAGAAAATTCATTTTGGTTACTGAGAGCAAATCACAACATAGCAATTACAGCGAACAATCCAAGCATACTGTTACTGAGAGGTATCCTTAAGCCAGGTTTTACATAGAGCAGAACCTTTGAGCCATCATCTGCACCATGAAGTAAAGTCTATTATACCATTTGAAGCGGCATTATTATGTGAAATTTTACACAGGCAACTTGCCAAATAATTAAAAATAGTATGATTAGTTACTTATCAGCTGCATTTATTGGCACTCCAACAAATTTCCACTGAGTGAGGGAGTTATCTACTGCATTATACAGCAGACACGAATTTCTGCATTTTACTTAGCAAAGAGCTTATGCAAACATATAATATTGATCTTCCTCCTCCTCTATTCTTAATGCCGTCTATAATTATTTCACAATCCATCAGGACATGGGCCTCCTGCCAAACAAGTGTCATAACTTAATTAGTTATCAGAAGAGGGAAAGGGTGCACCTGTGAATGACGGGCCTAAGTGTAATCCGTCTGCACTCAGAAGAAACTAAACAAACAGTGAAATAATTCACGAAAGTAGCATTAGGCAATGCAATGAAGGCCTAATCTGTTGATGATGAGAGGCAGAGCTAAGCAGCAATCTAGTGTGTCCGTAATTTATCGTGTCTGTAATAGGAGACCTTTAATATTAATCACCTGTTTCGTCGTTAGATCAAATGAGGCAGGAATCACCTGAAAAAACACGTCACTGAGCGCAAAAAAGGCAAAAGAGAAATGACTCTTTTATTCGGGTGAGTTGTTTAGATAACTGAGAAGCCAAAATGAGATCATTTCCAAACAACCGGCTACAATTCTTCTCCGCAAAGCAGCTGTAGTGTAGCTCTAGCTGTTTTTTCAGAAAGCCAAACTTATCATGAATAGAAAAGCTTCTACATTGTGACAGCTTACTCACTGCCTCCAAAACCAATATTTTCCAGAAGTGAGGCTTCAGCTTGGCTCGCTACAAGCACCACTTCTGTTAGACAGGCAACTGTGAGAAATTCCAGCACTCCCTTCTTCATACTGTTGAATCGCCACTGCCCAGTGGAATACTGCCTTCCAGGAGCACGCAGCCTTCCCCAGTTACTAAAAAGAAAGTCGCGCAGTACGCCATACAATTCAAATCTTCACTTCTTAAGCACGACTGGCCTTCTCTTCATCCATTTAAACCATTCATGCAAAGCTCAATAAGCAAAGGATGGACCTTTGAGTGGTCACTGCCTGTCCATTCTGTCATACACCTCTGTACTTCTACCTACAACAACACAGACTTTTAATTTTACAACTGATCATGCTGAAGAAGGTGCATCAAAATGCATACGCCGTTCTGTTCTACAAAACATTAGCAAATTTAGATTCAAGGTGCTTCCTGCCGTTCCACTTAAATGAATGAATTAAGCAGTTGAGCACTGCCATCTTCTAGAACCTTTACGGCATCTAATATCCAAGTGCTTGTAGGATAGTTTTCAAGGACCACGTTTGGCAATCACTGCAATGCTGCCAGGATCGCAAAATGGAATGTAGTATCGTAAAAAAAAAAAAAAAAACACTTTGATGATGTGCACAACTAAGACCATGACCGGTTTCATATTTATCACTGTCATCTGTATCCCGTCTGGGGTGAACTACAGCCAGCAACACATAAAAAATTTATCATTCAGATCATAGATTACTCTTTAATAAACATATCCTCTCTATATTTTCACTTTCCTAACTATTTTACAGGAATAAGTACCTCTTTTGGATAGATTAAGAAAAAACTGCTGGAACAAAAAGTGTCAGTTAACTTCACTTTCATTTGTGTCCAGTGCTCCAAGCGACAGCACATCAACATGGGGTGACAAATGTCTGCTGCCATGCATGATGCTAGGCACGAGTGGCACAGGAGAGGATAGAGGAGCTCTGAGATGTTTATCAGACAACAAACAAAGCTGATCTTCAGGACATGATGTACTTTGTCATGTTTCTGTCAGCCAAAACCAGTTTGGCTAGAAAGTGACATGCCGACGTGGACGTTTCTCATACACTGATATTCACCCTGGTTGACCCAATCAGTTACAAATCCATTGATTTCTAATCAGTTATCTCACTACTATATTGTATGTATCTCTGCTCTATGGAGAACATCTGATGTAAACATGGGATCTATTGTTTAACACTTAACTACTTTGACTGTATTTTTGGTGGGAAACAACATAAAAGTATTTTAATTAGAAAAATATGAAATCTAAAAAAATAGCTCTCTGAAAAGGTTCTAACAAATGAAGCCAAAAACAAAGGAAGTTCTGAAAAGGCACTCATAAAGCTAATAATATCTTTACCAAAGGCGGTAAGGAACAAACAAACAAAAAAAGTATAATTGCTCAGGAAAGCAACAACCCTCCCCCCCATAAATTAAATAAAAAGGCTTTTAGCCATCATAATGATTTACAAAGTGACGAGTCAAACAGATTTACGGCGACAGCCTGAAAGGAACCCAACACAAATACAATTACTGCTCACGTGACTGCCACTGCCAACCCCCCTCCGCTCGCACACGCAAAAGAATGGGAACCGCTCTTTAGACACAGGCTGGAAGCTTTCTCAATTCCTTTAACAAGAGTCACTCCTGAACGGAGACAGAGCCTGCTACTGTGAGACTTTCTTTCAGCAGCACAACCTCGGAGCGGCGCTGAGTAAATTTGGAAGGTTTACGAAAATCCAGCCACTATCATTACTCAATATCAGTTGAGCTGATGAACCATGGCCAGAAGGCAGTCACGTGTGGTAATTCTTTAGACACCAGCTGCAGCTAACAACACAGGCTACGCTGCCTCATTATAAGGGTCAATTCTCTACAAAACACTGTTATTCCTTTGACTAAATAAACAATTTTTATCTTTATATCGAGACAAATAGAACAATTGACCTTGGCGAAGAAAAAAACACAACACCTACTTAGAGGTAAATTGCTGGAGAAAAACTACTCATTTGTTGGGGATTTTTTTTAAGCCACAGACAAATTGCGAAAGGAAGAATATCAGCCGAGCAGCAGCCGAGATCAATAACGTAAAAACAGCAACATGGATTTCTGACATTTGCCTAGTAATGCTTTGTTTGTTTGTTTACTCCATGCTTTCCTTTTATTTTTATTTAGTTTTGGTGTTTTTGTGATGGGGGGGGGG
>JAILXH010131708.1:4646-39619 GCA_023558415.1 Piaractus mesopotamicus
AAGTCACATCTGCGCATAAAGGAGGGTTCCTCCCCCCCTCCACTACACACACACACGTGCCCAGTCGTACACACACACGTGCACACACTCTGCAGCATGTAATAAATATCAGAACTCCCCTCGCTGTGACAGTGGTGGTGGGGATGTGGTGAGTGGAAATCAATTTACTCCTTGATGCTGCGTAAACTGTGGCATGGAGCTTTAGCTCAGACACACCTGAGAGTTTCCGGCCCTTTCTGTCAGCCGCCCGCACACCCGCCTGAATTATTCATCGCACGCCACTCCTCTCTTCTCGCCTACGTTCCTTTCTTCTCTTCTCCTCTCCTGCAGTCCCTCCATTCTGCTTGCTTTTGGCTTCAGGAGGTGCTCAGAAAGATTGCTGTTGCTACTACATGTCTCTCGCTCACTCTTTCTGTCTCTCTACAAACCGAAAAAAAACGTGCCGACCCGCTGGGGTTTGCTTCCAACCTCCCTCCCAGTCTCGTCAGCCTCGCTTGCACTGAACACTCGATGCGGGAATGACTCTCGCACACACTCCGTTCCCCAGATGCACACCACACCGCTATCACGATCTCTGCTGACTCCCCAGCCACATACCCAGCACATAAAAGCAGCGCATACTTACATTCTCTCCTCACTCGCAGAGCACATTCAGAAAGCAGGCATGCAATAGCGTGCCAGACTAGTGCCAGAGTAATGCTGTGCCCCAGTGATGAACATCTTGGCAGAAAATCTGGCTCTCTGACTGCTACGATTGTGCAGGGACATATGCTGGAAAGGAGGCAAGGGTCAATCTGGAGATTTGATTTAAACGCGATGCTCAATCTGATAATCTGATGATGAAAAGAAGGTTGGTCAGAGCCGGATTGGCCGACAAGTAGGGGCACTCCATGGCCAAAGATTAACTTTGCTCCAGAGGGTTCTGACTTCAAAGCATCGAGCCTAGAATATGTTCAGTATGAATATACTACTGAAAATTCCAGGGTGATTCAGTGGGAACTTCTACATATTCAAAGCAGTCTACATTTAATACATTGCTTTTTATATTTAAAGAAAAATTCAACAAAAAATACATTTACACATTTTTCCTCAGTCAGTATTAAAGTATTGTAATCTGATTACTTTCCCTTATTTTTGAATTACTTGTCTTTTTACCTGCCAAAGCTGTAGGTCTTGAAGCTAGTGCAGCGTAAGCTATACTAAGATTAGCACTCGGATATTAACAGACATGAATCCTCAAAGCTTTGACAACAAACTGCATTAATTACAGCTGTACATGCTCACATGGCGAAAAAGGCGCCAAATATGCAATATACTTCATTTATGAAACAGATATGACGAGGCTGAAGTTGGCTTCCTGTTCGCCAGCTTCTGGTTCAACGATTACACCTTTAAAGGTGCAGCAGTTACATTCTGGCTCATTTGTTTTACGTCACTGATCAACTCACAGGATTGGCTAAATTAGAAAAATATCAGCCAATTGCTGATCGCATATTTGGGCTGAAAATTAGCTGATACCTATACATAGCCGATTGATCCTTCATTCTCTACTCCTGACTCAGTAATGCTGCTTCTCTCAATTTAAAAAAACAAAAAAAAAACAAAAAAAACTCACATAGTACAGCTGTATATGGTTTGGGCAAATATGTAATAATGTGTGCAGTGTTAGCTTGTTAACTACATTAGCCTCGTAGCTGTAGTGCAATGCTAAAGAGGAAGATTGTGCAAATGAGATTCTTCACAGACTTGGCAGCATGTCATGGAGGCTTTAGCGACTTCAGTCCATTATCTCTTTGTCTTTAACTGCTGCACCGCACACTATACTGGGTTCCTTAACTGTTCACGTGATTATGGCAATTATGAATTTAATTTATATTCTTATTCTTTTTGCATCACCACTGACAGGCTTTTAACTTTAGTAATCCGTTTTCATTGGTTAATCTACATACCAGTGTCTAAAGACTAGGCTTACTTCAGGTCTTTCTTCACTACTCATTATTCATTCTTGTAAATTCATTAGTCATTTTCTTGCCCATTAATCTCAAAACTTTTATTGCTCTTGTTGTGTTATTGTTTGACTATTGTGTTTTCGTCCTCTTGCTCTTACTACTGTTGTGCTTGGCTTTCCCAGTGCAGGCCTGGACTATGGAAGAATGACATGGATAAAATATCAACTTTAAGAAGTTTTTATAATACACAATGTGTTACAATATTTAGTTTTTTTTTTAGTGCCATATTTAAAAATAGAGACTATCAAAAACTATGCAAATGATTTGTATTCAGTATTTCACATACTATGCTGCACTAATTCTAAGTAAACAGGACTGCTTATTCTCTCTTTGTAAGAAAGCATGGAATTCAGTATTCTTAAAGAACTGATATTTCTGATACGGTCTGAAATGCATATTGTGATATATTGTGATTACAGTTGTAATTGTAATTTATCATGATAACAATAGGTATGATCATATTGCCCAGCACTCGCTTGGACTCTTTGATTTCTGTGAAGCTGCTTTGTGTAAGAAAAAAAAAAAATAGAATTAAATTACACCTTTAACACGCTTGCAGAATATTGATGGGCCATGATTTTTTTTGTGTGTGTGTGAAGGTGGGAGATAGTAGGGGGCAGTGTATGCTTGGCATGGGCAGATTAAATCGTTGCAGTCCTATGGGATTGTGAGGTCTTGATCTGCATTTGGTTCATCTTTGCCGAAGTGTGGATCAAAGCTGGCACTAAACAAAGAGCTGGCTCACGTAGCTTGTATAAAAGTCTTTGACTGTTGTAATATTAAACATGGCTTTTATCTACTGGTTAATTGTTCTGCTTTGTCTATTAGCCATTCAGAGTCAGAGATCACTCTTCAGTTGCTTTTAATTACACTTTGTTCCCTCCAGTTAGAACCAGTGGGTGTTGTTCTGGAGTGTTTAGTGTCGCACTGTGCTAAATTGTTCTGCTTTGTCTATTAGCCATTCAGAGTTAGAGATCACTCTTTAGCTCTGCTGTATAATGTTCAGTAATTATTGACAAGCTATTTTAAATGTGCTTTTGCTTTATATACATATTTAATGTAATTTAATTGAGAGGCAAGCAAATAGTCATGACAGTGTAACAGTAGCTTGGGGGCCCCACCATCATGCTAAATGTCTGGCTTTTCCATTCATTTTTTTTAAGCTAAATTTGCAAAAAGAGGTGGACAGAAAACCCACTAATAATGACTAAGCATTCAATTTACTTTCTACAGTGTAAATCAAGTAATTTTGAGGTCAGAAACTTACACCCCTGTTATTAATGTATTTCATGTGGCCATAGAAAGAGCTCTTTGCACTGACCAGTATCTCTCTCTCTCTCTCTCTCTTTAGGATGGCATGGGTCACTTGCGAATCACGGAGAGAGGGCTCAAACTAGAGGGCGACTCGGAGTTCCTCCAGCCGCTGTATGCCAAAGAAATCCAGTCCAGACCAGTGAGTACACATCAGCCACAGCAGCCACGGTTTCTAGATACTAACTCACTCACACCCCGGCCAGCTGTAATAATATCACTGAGCATGAGGCGGATGGATGGCTTGATAATGTGTGGGGTGCAGGCCTTATCTCATCTGTCTAACGCTAGCGAAACACAGAGACTGAGAGCCAGTGAAAGCTTGGAGGAGGGAGAGGGAGTGGACGGAATAGCAATGGACTGCCGAGATTAGAAAGAACTGTCCGCTGGTGATGGGGAAAGATGGCCTCTGTAAGCCTCTTATTTACCTTTGGTATCTTTGGACGTTTCGGGTAAGCGCTGAAGCAACAAAAAGAGCAGCAACTTGAACAGGCCTTAGGCAGTACCTTTAAAAACGCTGCAGTCTATTTGCAAATACAAAATAGGCTCTAAACATAAACTGGACTCTAAACAGCTGGGAAATGAGGTGGAAAGCTAACGAGAAACAAGTTTGCTTGACTTTCACTACATTGTCTTGCGTTAGGTTTGCATGGATGCCCTTGGTGAATTAAATATGGTGGATGTCTCCCTGCGCAGGACATGTTATAGTCATGAGAACATGATTTATGCAATAGATCCCAAGCTGCTGCTATTCATAATTTAGCACCTATAGTGATCTGACTCTCGCCCAGTGTAAACACCTCCCCCAGGACACTTCCATGTGACCCATATTTATAAATTCATATTTCATTAGTATGTAAAGTGATTGGGGTTTTTATTGTGTCATAGAGCTTCTTCTGGACTGTATCTGCCATTTTTAGAGAATCATTCTGGTTTGGTAGTCAAACGTTAGTCAGGGTAAAGACATTTTTCATCGCTGTAAATGTACCTAGCATGAAAGAGCAATGTACGAAATTGACACAATAGCCCATATTTGCAGAATTTTATTTCTATTTAACACACTTATTTAACACACATTTATAGGTTGTGTGTTAAAATTTAGTCAGCGTAAAGGCATTTCACATCAGGATAGGTAAAGGGTATTTTTTTCTTTTCTTTTTCTTTTTTGGTTGGGGTGGGAGGGAGATCTTCATAGATATTATTTATTCTGGTAAAAGTAATTCTGGAAAGGTACCCAGGTACACAGTCTAAATTAGAATTTAGGGAAATAGCAAAATAGCCCATATTTGTACACTGATTTGTTTTTATATATGTGTATTCTGGACTGGAAAGTGTACCCAGTGTGAATTAGAAATTAGCCAAATTAGTAAAATATTTATGAAATCATTTGTTTTTGGTGTTTTGCATCAAAGTAAGTAAAGCTATTTTTTCCTCCTTAGATGTTTATTGTGGCCTGGAAGGAAAAGTACCCGGTATGAATTAAAAATTAGCAAAGTCCATATTTGTGGAAACATTTTGTTTTAATTATGGTTTAAGAGTGTAGTTAAAGTCAGAGTAAAGGCATTTTGCATCAATGTCTTTTGCGTCTTAGATGTTTTTTTCTGGACTGAGAAGAAAAGTGCCCAGTATTAATTAGAAATTAATTAAATCAGCAAAATAGCCCATATATATGTGCAATTGTTTTGTTTTAATCATAGCTTGTGAATGTAGGTTTTGACAAGGTAAAGGCATTTTGCATCAGTGTGAAGAAAACTTTTTTTTCATAGATATTTATTCTGGACTGGAAGGAAAAGAACCCAGTAAGAATTACAAATTAGCCAAATTGGCAAAATAATCCCAATGGAATCATTTTGTTTTAATAGTGAGTGAAAGTGAGAACTTTTGCATTACTCTAAGTAGATTTGTGCATTTTTGATTCATGGATGTCTATTCTGGACTAAGATGTAAAAATGTATCCAATAAGACTCAGCAATTACAAAAATTTGCAAAATAACATATTTGTAGGATCCTTTTTTTTTTTAATTTGTGGCTTGAGAGTGAAAGTTTAGTCAAGAAAAAGACATTTTACATCAGTGTAAGTAGAGCTCATGTAACATATTGCCCACTCCACACACAAATCTAACTACTGCACGAATATTAGAAAAATAGTTCCAATTTGTCTTTTTATACAAAGTTATTTCACACGAAATTTACTCAAACTTCTGCCTGAAAACCCCCACAAGACATTTATTTCATTATTGGTGTTTTTCACAGCTTATGACGGCAGCATGCATCTGTGAATCAGAAATGTGTTTAATTCACTTAATTAGCTCCGTCTATTGCAAATCTAACCCGGATCTCATTAGACATGTTTCTGTGGTTTTGACCTAATTTTCCTGAAACCAGATGTTCTCACAATGATCTGCTGCACCCACTAAGGAAGTGTTTTACACTTGAGTGAAACCGGAGCAACACACTCCTATGTATAATTTACATTATGGAGATCTCTCATGTTTTTAACATATAAGACCATCTGTAATAAAGCAGTAAACCACAGAATAAAAAACTGTTCTCGATACCAATGAGCTGCAGAGAGTAAATAAATTTCAGACACGCAAATAACTCATACTCTCATTTTCAGATCTTCAGTGCTGTGCTTTCTAATTAATATTTAACATGCACAATGTATATTAAGAACTTACTGCAACTAACTGCTGTTTGTACCATAACATACCATAAATACTGTATTATTGATTACTGCATTAACATTCAAATACATGCAAAAATTCATTGTCATCATGGTGAAAGCTGGCTGATAATTAAGCTTAAAAGTCCAAGTCCTTTAACTGTAATGTTCCCATCGGTTTTCAAAAGAGATCAATTTTCTAAAGAGAGCCAGAGTCATGTGCGTTCTTTAGTTCTAGAGAAACTTGGAGAGTGTAAAGTACTGTGCAAATAAATGTAAAATGTACAGTACTACACAAAAAAGAAAATCAGCCTTTATTTATTTAACATCCAACCAAAACATCCATTAAGCACAAGTTATTTATTTTTTAGAAGATATTTCTGATGAGATTACACAGAAGATAAAAGCCCTGCAAGACCTGACAGACCACGAAAACCATCACCATCAGATAAACAGAACTTAAAGCTTAAACTGTACTTAAACATTGCTTTCGTCTTTGAGAGAGAGGAGAGAATCAAGCTCCACTCTTATTTCAGATCTGAAAAAATCCACAGGTGTTTCTGTCCATCCTTCCACTGTGAGAAGACAACTGCAGAGTTCTGTGTGCCAGACAGAATTCAAGCTGTTATTAATGCAAATGCTGGCCATACATGGCCTTTAGTAAATATTAGATAGAAAATTAACATAATCTTGTTTGGAATATACAGTTTGTTTAAAAAAACTTTTGAAAAAAGGTCATTTTTCAAATTACTTTTGTTAACCCTTTTGTTGTCATATGAAGGCTAAAGCAGAGAGCTAATAGCAGGTTTTACAGTGATCTAGCTGTGTTTATAATATGAAGGCTAAAAGCAGAGATGTAGTATAACAATAGCTGATGGATGGTCACAGGTGGGTGACATCACTCTGGATGGTGAGGGCAAAGTCTGCTGAGTGAATCATGTCTCTGTTTTAACCCTTTTTTGGAATATGAAGCGAAAAAAACAAGCCAATAATATCAGGATTTTAGATGATATTCCAAGCTGAATTACTTACTGATGCTGACGTCACAGCTCAATGATGTCATGCTAGCTAGTTAGGGCCGATTTCTGCTGTGTGGTCCTGATATGTGCATCATGTCTGTAGCTTGAACCATTCTGAAGTTATGAAGATGAAGTTACCGACAATTTTGCTCGGGGTTCTAAGGGAAATTACTTTGTCATAGCTAATTAAATAAAAGAAGTTGGTAGTATTTGAAAAATGAATGAACAGTTGAGTCAGTTGAGTTGCTTTTTTCCTGTTTTAACAGGGTAGTCCACTTTTCCTGCAGTCATCTAAAAATGTCTCCATCAACATCCTGAATGGGAAGAACCAGCTGGTCTCACAGTTAATTGCAGGTAAGTGGTCACCAAATTAACTTGTCTTACGTCAGACATAAAATCATAAGGTAGACTGTAATATGGAATTGTCCCGAGAGTTAAGTAGCCGTCTGATGTACAAATACTCCAATGTGGAAGCTATTTTAAATCATAGTAGGGAAGGTAGTGCCCCCTAATATTTGTCAAACTCTACTGATGTAGAAACAAATGGTTCTTAGCTTGGATGTATTGTTCCACAAGAACCTACAATTGGTATATTAAGTTTTAAGATTTTAAAAACGTTCTTTATTCTTTTTTTAAAGAACCATCCATTGAAACGTTCTTTATAGAGTACCAGAAGTGTTTTTCTATGGCATCACTCCAAGGAACCCACTTTGGCACCATTATTTTTAAGAGTGTATAGGTTCTGCAGCTGCCACATGCACTTTGAACCTGTGGGACAAGAAATATAGTCACTGAAATATATACTGACCCTAGGCAGGCAATTTGGGGCAGTCTGTTAAAATAGGGAGAACGAAGTCATGCAGCAAATGTTAGATTTTATGGGACAGATGGCAATATTACTGTTTAATAAAGAAGGAGTTTCTTGGATGGCCAGAGTTTTGCTCTCATCTCACAGGGGATCACAGCTCATAACTATAACCACAGACGTATTAATTACAGAGTATTAGTGCTCTGTAATTGCAAGTGCATGGATGCATGTATTATGTAGTCCTGGTTAATAGTGCAAAAGCGGGGGTGTATATCAATGAAAAGTAATTTAGCCTGAAATAGGCCAGTTAAGTGACCGCAATTTTAATGTCATGTTAAAAAGAAGGTATACAAATCACAAATGAAGAAAGTGGTCCATTAGGACAGGTGTTTTAGTCACTGAATTCTAAACGGGGGTTTTCAAAGTGAATTGCTGCAGGGCAACAGCACTTGCCAATGTCAGGTCACCTGATTTAGCCAGTGAAAGGCTGGATAATTAACTGACGAGTTCAATCAGAAACTGGGAACATGTTAAGGCCTATGCACACCAAGTATGTTTTTTTCAGATGAAAAAAGGATGTGATTTTTAATGTAGTGGGACCAGGTCTGATGCATTTGTCTACATACTCTGAAAATATGTGAGGAAGATGAAGAAGAAATTGATTCCTTGAGTAGCAGCAATGATGAATTCGTCATTTTGTGCGCTGCAGCTAAATGATGCCCATACTGGGTGCATCCTATACTACAGGAAAGACAAAACATGGGGAGTTCCACTGCCTTTAACGAGAGCCGAAGCTGTATAACAAGCAATTCCAAAGGTATTTTCGTATGTCAGTGGAGGAATGTGAGGCTCTCCTTCTACATGTTGTTACTTACATTAAAAAGGAGCGACCGAACTGCAGCAAGTCTATCGACCCACTTCTCCTTCTGATAAATACGTTGTGGAGATTTCACCATGTTTTTTTAATCATCATCAGTGACAAAAAACATTAAGACATGAGCATTCATAGCAAGGAAAGCTAATAGTGGTTCTTTGTGGGCATGAACAAACCAGGATGCACCTAGATAAACTTAAAAAAGGGCTAAATACAGTCACTGTAACGTACGAACCATCATTCAGCAGCCTTTCTGCTGTAGTCCGCCAAATATTTTCTTTAACCTCCTTATTTCATAGTCAGCGTGTTGCTTGTTGTATAAGCTTTTGTGCTGCAGCGTCAAAGTCCATCAGTTTCGGACTCGAGGTGAAAGACGGTATTAATATACATGTGTTTGTTTTCAAAACCTGAAGTGTGCTTTTTCCATTTGTAAAAATCTGACTTGGTGTGAAAAAGCCTGTACCCTTTATACTTTATCTACTGTTTTAGAAGATACAGTTTAAACACAAAAACTTGTCAAATAAAGTTCACCTCTGTGTAAAATTTTATTGCCTACCAGTGACTGCTGGTCATATTACCGGACATATACAAATACAATATACAAAACACAAAGCAAAAAATATATAAAGTATATAAAGAATATACCAATCGGAATTTAGGATCAGACCTACACACCAACTTACTGACTGCAGACTGCTGGAAGGTGGAGCTGGGCATTGCGAAAAATGGCCCAAATAGACAACGAATCAGGGGACCTGTGTAATATGTCATAACTACCATCTACCATGTGGGCTGGATCAGACCCATCTCAACCAGTTCATGTTGTTTTAATGACCTTTTTGGTGGTGCTGTTGTCCACAGAAGTCTAAAATAGCTTCTAGTCGTTTGTTAACGTCAAGTAAAATGATGCAGATGCCAAAGCTTTATATTGATGCCTTTTTTCTTTGAAACAGAGGGCTCATCCTATTAGCCCATTTATACCAGCCATCCCTACTGCCAAGTGTTCAACGCAATCCTGTTTGGAAACAAGCTTCTCAGATTACTGAAATCCCAGCCTTCTTAACATAACCGACCAGCTCTATGAACAGGGCTATACTATATAAACAAATTTAGGTACCTCAGTGATGACCTGTATTTGCCTATGCAAGCTAGATACTTTGGAATTACTTTGGATAACAGCACAAACCAGAAAACAATGGCAAATATACACTATTAGAGGTTGAGGCACAATGAATAAATTAAAAAAACTATTTATTTTCAGTTACTGTACAGTCTTTGTTTTTTGGTATAGCAAGTTATGTTATTATGTTTGGTTGTTTTTCAAAATAACCACATTATTCAAACAGCGATTTTTAAAAAGATTATCAGTGACTTATTGGCAGGTTTTCCAGCACTGTGGTGGTACGTGACAGGTCAGTACTGCACCAGAGGGGGCATCCATGTGAGATGAAACCCATGCCAACCCACAAGCTCTATTTCTTTAGTAAGGTTGGGCTGAACCTCACTCAAACAAATCTTGAAGAATGACAGAGGCAATATAAAATACAGCTATGATACACACTAACCAAGAGGGCACTTATACAGTCTGAGGTACAGGGGACAGGGGCTCAAGCCCCCTCTGGGGTCTACCTGTGCACTGCCAACAGCGGTCCTATTGTAAGAAAGTCAGAAACTGGGCAATGATGGACGAGGTAGAGGGTGGTTGATAAATTGTGCAGCAACAGGTGGGCTACATCAGTAACTGTATACTGACTAAATTCAGTGTATTTGTGCATTAATAAACTGGCAAGCTCTCCCCTCCTCCCCACCACCCCTCCTACAAGCTCACCACAATCAAGCATAAGTCTTGCATTATCTCTCTCTTTCTGAGTCACAAGATGTGAAACATGTCAATGGGGGATTTAATATTTCACAGATAAACTCTGAAATGCAATTAAAAAAGCTTCTCTCTACAGGTTCCCATGGAGTTCACACGCGGGGCAAGATGCTTGAGGTGAAGTCAAGCACAGGCAAGCTGCTGTTCTCTGCCGATGACCGTGAGGTGGTGGTGGGGGCTGAGAGATTACGAGTCATGGGTGAGTAAACAGGATTAAATTAGCTGATTTATCGGAGAACATTTTTATTTGAGTTCATTATGATTTAAATCACAGACAGCTCTGGGCCTGCTTTTAAAAAGCTTTTCAGTACAGCTCTCAGAAGACTCAAAAGATGGAATCGCACATCTTTTGTATCGTCACGGCACACGGTGTCTGACCGACTGGTGCTTTTGTTATTTAACACAGTGGTTCTCAATCCTCGTCTTGGAGTTTCATTGCCCTGCATATTTTAGTATTTTCTCTAAACAGGATTGGCGTGTGGGCAGGGTGGAATGGGCACTTGCCTGGAGGCACTAGGCTGCTAGTGGTGCTGCTTCGCTCCCAGTTTATGATGTCACTTGTGATTACAGGCTATAAATTGTAGCATCAGTGCTTGGCTAACCTGATACCACAGATCTCCTCGCATTAAAATGAATATGAATTTAAAATGAATAGGCGCTGCACTTTTGAAGAAAGTGATAAGAGGAAGCAGGGCGGGCCTCATACCGCAATCCACACCATGCTCAACTGAAATGACTAAAATAACCACACAGTACCAAAACAACCCCATTTTTTCATTTCATTTCATTTTTTTGTTGTAAAAAGCTTCTTTCAGCTTTAATAAGACAAAGTATATAAGGAACAATGCAACTAAACCTCTCCAGTCTCTTTTTCCCCATGAGTCACTGGGGCATTTTCACACACAGCCCTGGTATAGGCTTTCCCCTTCCTTATGCAAGAGGATTATATTATGTCTGAATTGCTCAGAAATACCTCCTGAAAAAATGAATACCTTATAGTTAATGGCTATTTTGACTGTTTAAAAATTCAGACAAAGTATACAATGAATGCTTTTGCATACTCTGTGGAACCAGGCCTGCTCCAAGGCCAGGGCTGAGAACCACTCAATTAACCAAATGATCCGTGCTTTTATAAGTCACGGCTGATCTTTTAAATTAGCACAACTGGCCTTGCTTACATTGGTCAGTACTGTGGTCCTCACCTACGATGTGATGAAGCTACTACTTCTGAAAGCTCAAACAGATAAATGAGTAGAATGCCTCAGTATTGTGTTTCGTAATAGAAAGGCATTATGTTACTATGAGGCATCTGGTACACTTAAAAGCTCACACAGGTGTATAGCCACTTCCTACACCATACAGAAATAAGGCTAGCCTTGTTTATCTGCTCTGCTTTATACAGTATTAACCAGATGTTGCATCATCCCCCGAATCTTACAGGAAGAGCAGAGAGCAAAGGTGATGTAAGAATCTTTTGTAAAGTCACAGTAAATGCCTCAGATACTGTGCCTCATCATAACTGATAATAAATCATCATGGACTTTCAAACCCCTGCAAAAATCTAGCGATCCTTCTCCACTTGAAAATGGGGAAGACCATCTTGGTTTGAAAGCACTTTGTGCAGAATGAGCCATCCTGCAAAACAGTGTGGCTTATTTGGCTACTTTTCAATATATGCAAATTGAGGAGACTATTCTAAGCAATAGCCCTGGAACAAGGCTGAACTGAGCATTGGTGATAGACTACTGAAATAAAAGACTGTGCCAAAATAATGGAAGCACTGAAAAGACTACAGATGGGTGATGAATAAAAGTAAAAACTTGAATTAATGATTGGAGAAACATAATGAGTGCAGATACCTCCATACAAGTGTACTGCATGATACATCCTACCATGATCTGTGGTAGAGGTCCTCTACCCAACCCGAGCCCGGCAAGTGCCCAAGTGCCCCATTTTCATGTGTGTAGTAGATTGACAGTTGCATTCATACATTCAGAATAGTTCTGGAGTTTAAAACAAGGTAAGAAGTTTAGTGGTAATCATCAGGCATGAAAACGCCATAGGTGATGAGAGACGTATTTGCAGCTTGCTTGCTAAACTTGCCCAAAGTGTGTAAGGACTCCTGAAAATAGCAGCAGTAGGGAGTAGACACTGATCAGCACTTCCATAATAAATACTGTTAGTGTATTATAGCTGTGTATAATACCAGTTTATCCCAGCAACTCAAGTGCTTAGTAACAAAGCAAAGCACTGTAAAACCGTATCCATGATGATCCATCTCTGTTAGTGTGTCAAAGCTGAAGTTCATATACGAGCATTCTGTAACTGCTGCACCATTTAAGGTGGAACGGAAATTTTCAACTTCATCCTTGTGTGTCCACATGTGGGTCCTTGTGGTCGGGTCTCAAATTATTTTTTTTCTTATTCAGACCTGATTAGGTTGGGCTTCAAGTTCATGCCTGTGCACACTTCTACTCTGAGGCATGTATAAAAAAAGGAAAAAGGAAAGTGATTTTGAAAGAGAGTTCATTATTCGGGCATGGATGGCAGCACCTACAATTTGAAAGACTGGTCAACTGGCAAATGTTTCAACGTGAACGGTGACTGAAGTGAAATCTGCATTTAAATTTACGGGAAAAATATCAGTAAACGGGTGGAAACCGCATATTCAGTGACCATGATGCTCATGTATGAAAAAACAGAAAGGCAGCTGTTCTTCAGGTGGCTGACAGTGTCAATGCAGGATGTGATCAGACTGTGTCGGCAGGAACAGCCCATCCACATCTACATAAAGAGGGATGAGGGATATTACAATAGTACTACAGTACATTAACACCTCGTTTACAAAGACCAATACTTGTTTGGGAGCTTAGTGGTGTAAAAACCACACACAGTGGACTACAGAGATGTGGAAAAATTATTTGGTCATCATATAATCCTTCATCATATGTTCCACAAGTGGACAAGTGCAGTGGAGTCCACCAAGAGAACAGTACAGGCCTGAATTCTTGACCCCTACAGTGTGAGGTCTGGTGTCTCTGTATGCAGTGGGGGGCATTTTGCTGGCATGATTTGGGTTCACTTGTCGACACTGCAAATCAATACATTGTCCTGACGGATCGCCTTTGTTCTATAATAAAACCTTTCTATCCAAGATGACGATGCCTTATCCACAGGGCACGAGATGTTACTGAATGGTTTCATGATTATAAAAATGATGTAAATCATATGCTATGGCCTTCACAGGCACTGAATTTCAACCCTTCAACAGAGATTTTTGATGGACGTGTTAGACCACCACCATAATCAAAATACTATTTGAAGGAATTTCTTGTGAAAGTACGGCCCCTTGAGTACAGTTCCAGAGACTTTTAGAATCTATGTCGAGTTGCACTGAAGCTGTTCTGGTAGCTTGTGGTTGCCCAACATCTTATAAAGATCTTGTTTTTTCCTTTAACGTGTCACCTATCTTTGTTTCAAAGTGACTAACATGATTAAAAACCACAGTGTAAATGTGTTTATGATAAAAAAAAATGAATACAGTCAGTGTTACATCTAAACTTTATATGCACTTTTTTTGCTTTGATGTTTTAAACCATTTGAAAACAACAGCTACCCTTTATGCTGTTCATGAGGAATTGACCAATAGAAATGATACAAAATGGCTAGTTACATTAACATATGTTAAAGTTACAAACATTTTTCCTTTCTCCTGTAAAGGGATGTGAGGTTTTGTTAAGACAGCAACAGTATGTTTCTGCTGTGTCAGACATAACCTTTGAAGCTTTCAAAACCAAAATTAGACACAAACTTTGGGGTAAAAAAAAAAAAAAAAAGAAATCCAGAAAAATACTGGAAGGGATAAAGAAAGAAAGCTTATTAACTGGAATGGCTGGACGTTCAAAGTAAGTTTTGCCAATAAACAGCAACTGGACAAAGTGCATAACTACTGCGCTTGACAACCTAGAGATACCCTGTAAAATATTACTTGAGTACAGGAAATTTATATGTCTATTTCTGTTTCCACTTAAAAAAGTACGTCAAAACTTTTAGAAAGAAGTTAACAGTAAGGTCTACAGTATGCATCAAAGCTACAAAGAAAACATGGTGATCACTTGGCAGCATAATAGTGCGCAAAAGCCCGCAGATAACAGCCCAACAGGGGGAAGCGTTATAAAAAAAAACAAAAACAAATAGCTATTTGGCCACATACCTTTCGATAGGTTTAACTGGCATGTGTTGTTCAACACTGTTTAATCCACATCCTACATCATTCCTCTTGTGCCTTCGGTTTAGGAAATGGGTAAAATGTCATTCCTGCCTCTAAACACTTAAGATATTGGGTATCTGATTTAAAAAAAAAACACACTGCAAAGCTCTGCAAATTAATCAGGGGCTCCTGAGCCAAGGTTCAATTGCTAGGCTGCTGCACACCTTGAAGTCATGTTGGAAATATTTATGAGATACAATGTTGTATTTACTAGTGGGAAACTCAGTTGGGGGCGTGTCAACAAAAAAGGCCATGGTACCCGCTTATAGTTGCTTTGTGAACTGGGTGTATTCAGGCCCCATGTACACTTGCCATTAACGTGTACTGGGTGATCAGATCATAAGTGAACTGCATTAAGTACAAGTATAAATGGGGTACAGTGCGTCTTGCAGACACACTGTGATCCAATTACCCAAACCACCTTCCAATGTGATCAGGGACACATATGACCACATAGCCTTTGTAGTATGAATGGTAAAGCATTTCAATGCATCTTCGACTCTTTCGACCACCTTAATCAACTGTCATCACAGCAGAGATGAAAGCAGCTGCATAATCCAGTCATGAAATCCAATCACATAGTCACTGGAGATGCATTTGAGCCATATGGAAACGCAAGGTGTAAATGGCCATACATCTCACTCTCCACTTAAGATCAGATCACTCAAAATGGATGTTAATAACTAATATGAACAGGGCTTTAGTTATTCAGCACCCACACATGAGCACCACAGGCTAAAATCTTTCTTTAATGTTATATGCTATTCAATGCTTTTAACTGGATAAAAACATTACTCATCCAGTGCGCATCTTCTGCATTATTAAACATTATTCCCCTCGCGTCCATCTTGGTTCCGACTAAAACCACTTGAACAAGTACTTACGATCTCTGAAGTCGTAAGCATGAACTTCCCAGAGGGACTTGAAGGCAGCATATGACTGGATAATTGGTATTTAGGGGCGGGATTTTGTCAGAACTGTGCTATGCTTGGTTTGGTTCAGTTCAAAACTGCATCACTTGCTTTTTGAAAGTCTACTTTTCTTCCACTTTAAAAGTAATGAATAACAACACATGCTGCAGAAAAATAGTTAGAAAGTTTCAAAAAATGAAAATACTTGAATAACAGACAGATATAAAAAAATGACTAACTACAGTCATGAGGTGAGCGTACTTGAGCACCACCACAATGTCGTATTTACGGGAACCACTGAATGGGAATACTGATTTTTCCTTTCCTAACTTTCCAAGCTGGGGGCGTCAACAAAAAAAAAAACAATAGTTGCATTGTAAGCTGGGTGTATTTTACATACTTGACTGGGCCCTGTTTACGACTGGCATTAACATGTGTCCTGGGTAAACCGATTATAAGTGAACTGCACTCAGTACAAGTCTGAATGAAGTACAATGGAGATTGTGATCTGATCACCCAAACCACCAACAATAAATAACTATAGTCACAAAGTACACGTAGAGATAATATGTTCATGAACATATTTGCACAAGTGTGATCTAAATTTGCCCAGCCTTCTTGACCCAGAGTAAATAAACCATTTGCATCACTGGCTTTTTGATGTTTGTGATGAGGCTTTCATTTGCAAAACATAAATGCATAATCTGGGGTAACGACCACAGAAGCAATGGACTTGGACCTTAGAGCAATGGAGAAAAGTAATATGCTGTGACAGGTTGTCTTTTTTTAATGCTGGGGAACACCAAGCAAACCAGCGACCCACACTGCTCACACCAACTGTTCAACATGGTGGGTGTATTTATTTCTTTGTGAAGAACGGCCTGCTTTGTCTTTTGTGACAATTTCAAGTGAAACTGTCTACAGATCCTTATTGCCACGTGTGTAATTCTGGAACAATTGGCGCTGTAGGATCTTAAACATGTTTTTGGAGTGCCCAGCTATCCTTTGCCTCTGGTCAAATGTTGCTGATGTGCTCTGTTATCAGTATTACTGAGCAGAAGGACTTCCAAACTGCTGTTTATTGCTGCTTCATGAAAGCCCCTGTGCTGCTCATGCAGTATTGGCCCTGCTCTACCACGCTTGATTCAACTAATAAACTAATTACCAAACCCTTTCTAAACTGAAGATGTGTTAGGACCATGAAAACTATAAACTTTGCAGTGCAGGGATCACCTAGGGATGAGATTAAGCCTAGCTGTGCTAGGCTACAAGGAGAAAGCAGAAAAGCCAATCAGAGCACACTAATCTAGTGTCTCTCTTTCAGAGAGACTTACTGTAATACCCAGTGAGATCATTATTTAAAAGATTACTAAAAGAATAGTCAAACCTAAACGCATTTAGAGAATTCCTAAAAAGCACTATGTCAGGGATGCACAATATCGACAAAATGCTAGCATTATACTATAAAACACTATATATTAGACTATAGATTAGACATTCCTATTACTATACATATTACTATATACTAATATAATTAGATTATATTGCCACATATTATGATTGTTATACACTTTGCAACATATTAAAAGCTTCAGTAAAACAGACATATTAAAAACTGACATATTCTGAAATAATTTGACATTGTGATATAATTGGTCAGAATAGCGATAAATATTGTCATATTGTCCAGCTCTAGGCAGAAACACACTTACTGCTACTGTTACTGATTTTATTCTGGAGCTTAAAGGAGCACAGGCTAGAGGAATTTGGGAGGGGGTTTTGAACACCAAAAGTTCAACAAATTATCCCCAGACATGAATTCTTGTTACAAGATCACGTCTGAGACTAACTGCTAGATAATTCGAGTGGGTTCTCCAAAAGCATCGTGGTCTTAAAATGATTGTCTACTGTTACTGAGAGCAATGCAAGTATAATATATTTTTATAAGTTATATTTATTTTTGTTATGTAAGATATGTCTACTGGACCCCAGGAAGAATAGCGGCTAACATAATAGCAGCTAATGGGGATCCTAAAAATAAACAAAAAAATAAACAAATAGTGCAATCTGTTTATGATGTTGTAATGGTGTTTTTCTCCAAACTGTCAAAACAAAACCAACTCATCCTTGAACTGTAATTACTACAATAACTTAGATTTTAGAGTCATTCATTTGTATTCTGATATTAATTACTAACAAATTGCTGTGAATGTTTCTATGAAGGATACACAGTGTAAAATCTACAGACTATCTCTGGTCTTTTCCGTTATCCATTTACACCCAATGTTGACACTGGTTTAATCTATTTTCCAGTATGCTTGATCATGGGATATTGAACCAGTGTAATGAACTGGATAATTAGATTGAATAGGCATCTTCTAATTGGCTAATGGATGGAACTGATATTGCAAGGGTCTATGAGCTGTACGCTACACTTCAAGGGCATTGCTTTTGCCTATTTTGTCTATGTAGGCCCCCTTGTGGTCATAGGCTCTGGGGCATATGCTCTGGAGTTAATTTTATTGTTAATAAGTGTTGTTAGTAAGGATGTTAATGAATCATTATGGTAACTGTCCACTGTTATCTTTCAAAATAATGATAAAGCGAGTACAGTGAGCTATCTCAGGGTTGAGTGATTATTCGAAGTGCTAGTTGAATAGGCTCCCAGCCATGATAGGCCTATATAGTGAGGTTTATAGCTTGTATTCTACAGAGAGCATTCGGGTTTACAATTTAATGGAGGCTCATGCTTGAGTCAAAGACCTGATGCCTTAAAGGGGAATTCCAATATCTTTTCAAATTTTCTGTATATTCAGAGTGGTTGGATGTGAAATAGTATATTGCAGAGAAACATACAGACTCAGAATTCTTTACAGTGGTGGTGATAAGAACCAGTTGTCACAATTTCTACAACACAAAACTATATATTTATATTTACCATTTAAAATGGTCAGTGAACCTACATGTGTCTTTCGAGGATTTTAAATGGAATTTTCATTTTATGGTAAATGGCATTAAATCTAAGAAGTTTTCTATGGGCACTATTTTGCCTTACAACATCCTACATGTACCTCTCCATTTTGAATGTATTTTGAAAGTACACTTTATTCCAAAACTGTGTAAAAAAATATCATAAAACAATGTGTGAGGCACCAGGCAGAATATTAATATTCATGTAACAGCTCTCTATGAGGGAGCTTTTAGAGGCATTAAATGCCTCAGACATCTGGTTCCACTGTGAGCCGTTCTAACGACGAGTAAATTTCTCTAAAATGCAGCATTTCACATCAAAAGGCACTCTGAATGTCTTTGTTTACATCTTAAACATTTAATTATTCAGAAATTTTAAGAAATCAATAAAATTCTCATTTAAAAGCAGCTGCCAGTCAGACTGTGTATAGGCACAGTGTTCTGAACTCAGAGATACATATACGTTGCTGACTAATAGTAAGCAAAAAAAAAAAAAAAAAAACTCGGCAGCTGTATTTTCCTTCTCCCACTCTTCCACGGTATTTGCTAGTAACTAATACCTCTATTGGGCCTGATAAATGTTACGAGTGGCTTATTCATCGGAAGAATACTGGCACAGCCACTTGAGTAAAGGACCTTCATTTTTTTTTTGTCACATTTGGCCCGAGAGAGGAAAGTGTATTTCATGCAACAGGAAGCAAAGGCTTCCAGCTCCATTAGTTTAAAATCCCCCATGTTCAGAGTATTTATATGGGCTTTTTTCCCAGCCATTTATTTTAGGAAATAAAAAGCCTCGACTTTTCAAGGTTGTTTTGTGTAGCATTTGATCATGGAACAGCGCTACTCTCGAGGGTAGCACTCAACTTCCTTTAAAAAGATTACTTGGGCCTGGTCTACATCCATTTTTTTTCTTCTCCCTGATGATTTTCTCTAAGCCACAGTTCATTACCTTACATTCACTCTGGCTTACCAATCGGCTGGAGCAGCTCCTAAGATGCTTAGAAGTCTGTGCTGCTCCCTGGATTCATCACAAGTATTCTTTGAGGACTATCTTGCTGAGCTTTAGTGAGATTGTGTGCAGGCAATTCTGTCGACCACACAGGCCAAAGTGGATGTGGATTCAAGATTGTTAAGCGAATCCTGTTACTCTAATGCTATTAGCAACCTGGTTGAATCGGAGTCGTTAGTAGGAGTCGAATGTGAGGGTCGTTCTTATGTGAAAAACAGGGCTGCTGTTTTATCTTAGGGAGGATGTAAGTAAATTTGTTAATCAACCGTGAATATGTTTGCCATGCAGATTGAAAATTGGTGGGTCAGACGAGGTAAACACACATTTGATTGCTGTCAAAGCACAACGTCTAATAACCTCAGAAGATATTGTATATGTAGAGGGAGTTGGCACAGGGGCAAATGCAATTAAAAGACCCATCAATCTAACCAACATGTAAAGAGGTTTGAGGGTGTATTTGAATAAATAATTAATTTGCTGTTTTTTTAGTCTGATAGATCTTCATATAAACATTCTGACTCATGGTACATTGCTTACATAAGCCACATAACTGGTGCAACACTCCTTATTGGTCTTCATTTAAAGGGATACTCTGGCCAAAACAAAGCATTTAACCATCACTCCATCTGCAAACATGCTTCCTCATGTTTCCTTTACAGTTTTGTTTAACTAGTGAGGTAAGAGTTACACCAGTGCTAGCTTGGGTGTTTACTTAGCCTATAGCTTAGTGGCTAGGTTAGCAGTCAGGACAGGTTTACTGCCCAGGGATTCCCAATGCTTGTTATTGTTATTTTCATGCTGGGTATTATAGCGAGAGGACACTGATGAATGAAAACAAGAAAATGATATAAAATTGTAAACTGATGAAGCTGAGAGATACAATGCTGAACTACACAATACTGGGTAACATGACTTAATAACATATTAAATGCTAGTTAAAGGCCAGAATGTCCTTTTAAACCATAAGATAGTTGGTTTGTGATTGGTTTCTCAAGGCGTGCGTTACCCTGTCAGGCACAGTTTTAATGTCCATCGGGGCAATAATTTATTTCATCTTCTTTGTGAAACTCCTTATACAATTGTACCCAGAGTTCTTTGGCCAGAGCTTGGCAGAAGCACTTTGGGCTCATAATTTATTTGTTTCAGAACTCTGAGAGTTCACTGAGCGAGCATCAACAAACTCAGCCCTAAAAACATTGAAGGCATTTTCTGGCTGATTTAAGAGCTTAGCTTGGAGACGCATATCTCGGCAGGGCATCGTTTTGACCCTTTTGGCAAGGGAAAGGATCTGGCTTCTTAGGCTGTTGCTAAATACTCCAGTAGCATATCACACACACTCTTTCTGTTTCACCCTGAGTTGTTTTGAGCTGTTTTTTCATCACTGTTTCTTGGTTTTGTTTGGCTAGTGTTTGTCTGCTACCATCTTAGATGCCTTGACCATTGTCCTTCTTTAAAGCAACACAGTAGACAGCTGCTTCATGTCTACTATAGAAGCCTGAAAGCTTCTAAGCAAAGTGTTTGACTAGAGTGCTTCTTTTTCTTATGCTTTCCACCAGATGCACTACAAGGTACTGGCATAGCCTTTGTAAAGGTTCTTTGTGCCACACCTGAAGAACATCTAAATGGCTCAACTTGACACTTTTATTTTTAAAGCTTTTGATTTATTACATAGTGATAATACCAAAGTTGTGGTAAGCCTTTCAAATCATAAATTAGATATATCCATGCACTGATAATTTTTTTTCTCTTCAGCCTTCCAGATGATGTCTCTGGAATAGCAATCAATGCATCTGAAATGTCTGTGATCTTTACTGGTGGTTTGTATTATATACATATAGTACTCTTTTTGATACTGTAAAGTCTTTTGCACCCCATTTGAGAAGTGACATGCAGAATTACAGAGCACAAAGTTGAACATCATACCTCTCCACTGAACATCATTTATTGAATTTAGCATGTGTGATATTAGCTAAGCAACTCTTCCTAAACTTCCTTTTTTAGCTAAAAGATACCAGGTGAAATTAAAGTGTACTCAGTTCACAAGTTCAGCACTGTTTTAAACTTAATGCCTAACAGCATCATAATTCTTAATCATAAATCTACCATGTTTAGGCATTGCCAGAAACAATACATAAAATACATACTTATCAACTTGGGTACCATGACTGAGTCAGAATGAACAGCAGAGGCCATCCGAAGTCCATTAGTTTATTCGTAAGGGAACAACTACATCAAAGTTTGATGTGTGATGTCAGGTCATATTTTAAATAATAGCTTCCTAGGCTGAGTGCTAACTTTTTTCTTATGTGTTAGGTAAAGATAAATAGAAATAAGTGTGTGGACAAAAGTATTGAGACACCTACACATTAGAAGTTTTATGACGTCCCATTCTAAATCCAAAAGCATTAATGTGGAGTTGGTCCCCCCCTTTGCAGCTATAACAGCTTCCACTCTTCTGGGAAGCTTTCTACAAGATTTTCGAGTGTGTCTGTGGGAATTTTTTTCCCATTCATCCAGAACAGCATTTGTGGTTAGACACTATTAGGCAATCTCCATTCTAGTACAGTGGGGTTGAGGTCAGGGCTCTGTGCAGGCCAGTCAAGTTCTTCCACACCAAACTCACCCAGCCGTGCCTTTATGGACCTTGCTTTGTGCACTGGGGCTCAGTCATGCTGGAAAAGAAAAGGCCTTCCCCAAACTGTTCCCACAAAGTTTGAAGCGTACAGTTGTCCAGAATGTCTTGGTCTGCTGGAGCATTAAGATTTAGACTAGGCTACACTAAGGGTCCAAGGCCAACAGCTAACTGACTATTGGGTTCAGTTTCACTAGCCACACACAGGCAGTTGAAGAACTGCAAGCCTCACTTGCCTCAGGTAAGGTCAGTGTACAGGATTCCACAATAAGAAAGACACTGGACAAAAACGGCATCCATGGGAGAGCTGCAAGGTGCAAACCACTGCTAACCCGTCACTTCGTGTCTTAAGCTCAAGTGGTTATGCAGTAGGACGATGATTCGAAGCGCACAAGCAAGTCAAACTCTAAATGGCTCAAAAGAAATAAAATTAAGGTTTTGGAGTGCCTGAGTCAAAATCCTGACTGTAATCCCATTGAGATGCTGTGGCGAGACCTTAAACAGGCAGTTCATGCTCAAAAACCCTCCACTATAGATGAATTGACACAATTCTGCAAAGAAGACTGGAAAGATAACAAGAGCGTTAGTGAGGTCAGATAATGATTATAATGATTAGGATGATTAGTTCTGGATCACAAACAGCACTCCAACTCATCCCAAAGGTATTGGATGGAGCTCTATCACTTCACAGAATGCAGTTCCACATCTCCACATCCCAGTGCTGGCGGGCTTTACAACCATCTAGCCGACAACTTGGCAGGGCATAGTGACATTAGACTCATGTGCGGCTGCCCCAGAGCATCTCATTCTATTGGCAGTGCTTTTTTATTGAGATCATACAAGCTGTGTTTTCACAGTTCTGTGTCACCAATTGATGCACCTGAAATAGCTAAATTTACTAATTAGAACAGATGTCTAGATGCATTTGAATTGAAGTTCAAAAATAAGTGGTTTGAATGTACAGTTCTGGGGATACCTAGATTTAACCTTCATTCTGTAGTCAATCTATAAATTTTAAAAGGCTCTACACACTCCTGCATTTCATTTTAAAACATGGCAAATAATCATAGTAATAATAAACAGGGAGAGAATGTAAATCATCATCATTAAGGCTGATCAGTGTGCGGTTCTCTTTTGTGGATCTCTGCAGTAATGCAATATTTTGGAATAGGGAAGTTGCTAAACTAAAAAGCAGAGAGTTAAGAATATTATACTCTGTTATAGGAGAGCAATTCACTATGGTGTTAGATAGTAGATAAATGTTACACTGGAAAGGTTTTATCTGGAGCTTTGTTTTTTTTTTAAAAGAGCACATTGGCTGTAAAAGATAACAATTGAACCTGTAATCATTTCTTGGCCCATAGTTCTATTATCAGTTAATCGGTAGCGTGAATGAGCAGCTTGTATCATGCTTTTGCATCTATCATCATTCATTCGCATTACTGCACCAGCACTGTAGATATGCAGACCATGAGAAAACTAATACTGAAATATTTAGTTTTCTTCTCATATTTATGCTCTCCTCTCAACTTGGAACAGAATCATCCCCAGCTGGAGACACTTGATTACAGTGTTTTGCAACTCTTTCAAGATAAGTACTGCTTCATCAGATCAGAAAAGCGCCACCATATCAGTCTCTGCTCATATCCGCAATAAAGCTGAGATATAAAAAATGACAGCTTAGGAAAATGGAACTGGAATGGGTCTGATGCAGGAGCTACAATTTGAGTTTCAATTTAGCCCCGCTCCTCAGGAAGTTGTTTCCGAGGAAATTAGGATGAAATCACATGAAAAAAACACCTGCTAGACTTTACAATTTAAGGCCCTCTCATCAAGTAACCGCAGTGTTTATTGCCTTCCTTGCTCGTGTTTATGGTTCCTAGAAACGTGAGCTCGGGGAAATCGGATTTGTTATTAGAAGTCTTCAGCGACCTTGGCTCACTGCTCAATATTAAGCATCGCCAATACAACCAACAACTGAGAAAAGTTTATTTGTGCCACCAAAGTAAAACAGTGAGAATCCCGCCAAAGTCATTATGAGAAAAGTGAAAAAGAAATAGCAAGCACTGGGAAACCATTTAAAGGGATGGAATGAGGGTGTAACAATGCACTAAAAAAGTCTTTTTATATCCAAAATGCTGCTACAAGATCCTGTCTGATGTTCTCCCTGGAGAAAGTTATACTGCAGCACTGAATTCCACTCTCCATCAGTTTTAGCAATCGATGGTTAAAGAGGGCAAAGCAGTTTGCTTATGTACTCAAGTTTGTGACTGTTTTAAGATTAGAGCCGACTAGCAACATAACACTAACATGCTTAGGCATTCTCAAAACAATGAAAAAATACTTCTTAGCCTAGGTTAACATGATTGAGAGTCAAAATGAAAAGCTGCAGGCTGTCAAAAGTTCATAAGTTCATTCTTAGTGGAACAACAACATTAACATTTGATGGAATGCCAGCTCAAGTTTTTAATACATGTCTTTGCTTGAATGCTAACTCTTCTTATTTGTTTATGCCATTATCATGCTAGTGTGTTCAGGCAGTGGAACAACATCTAGGATGCTCAAATTTTTAATAACAGTTTCTTAGCTTGAATGCTGCAGTCTGTAGTCATTTCATACTCATGCTCACATATTAGTGGCGAACCATGGTTATAATAGCTAGGCCTTCAGTTTGGGCCATAAATGTCAAACCTCCCCTCTAATTTCTGCTAGCACCCTTATGAGATTTCTGTTTGTACGTTAACATGGGTGTTTTGACCTTGCGCTAACATACTATGTGTTTTGGCCATTGTAGATTAAAGATCAAAGACATATGAAGCTTGTAAAACTCATTACATTTGTTTATTTGATGCTTATGTAAACTGACATTTACATATATTTCACCTTGTATGTTGCAGTTTTACAGTGAGTCTTTCAGAGTCCTGGCATAGAACCGCTGCTGCTAGGCCACTGTTCGTGTTCACGGTTAGGAGAGTGATGTTTTTTCTCACAAATTATTCCAATCTGTTGGACATCAAAACACGACTGGTGGATTCCACTGTCACTTCCTAACTATGCTGGTAGTTTATCTAATATGTATGGCCCTCACTTCAAGTCGTAACCAATGGGAGAGCTCACTTGGCTGTATCTGCTTAGATACCATGGAGAAAAAAATCTTGATTGAACAATTTTCTGTTGGACATTGCATGATTGTAACCCTTTTGTTTCAAACCATAACTTGACCAATGAAATGAGTTACTACTGCATTGTATTACTACACGTTCAAATAAAACATACAGGGTGATACTATCAAATAAAAAATAATAAAAGAAATTGACAAACTCCCAGAAATTAGGCCTTCTCTGAAGGTCTTGAGGGTTGTCGTCTGTCGTATATATTCTGTTAGATAGGTGCCTTTATTCACCGCCAGATGCATCACCATGCATTGCCACTCATAAATGATTACATAAACTTCACGTAAAAAAAAAAAAAAAATTGGTGTAGCTATTAGCTGTTTGAACATGGACACACAAGCTAACGCTCTGGCTATCACTATGGCCTAGTCCAGCTGCTGGCTACAACTATATTTCCCATCTCTTTTTGATACGAGTTGTGGATATGTAGCCTAAGCAGCAAATGACAATGAGGCAAAGTTAAACTAACCAAACAGAAACTTTATTGCGTTAAACATCCCGGGGCACAGAACAGCAGATAGGCTAACTAAAGTCGGACTTGAGCAGCTTCGTCCTCTGTTCAATGGTATTTTCTACATCCTTTTTTGTTTTGGTGTGTCAACCAAAAGATTTGATTTATTTTATCAAAATTTGATATGCACTCCAGGTGATTTTTTAAAGCAAAGTATATAACTAAATAGTAGTTCTTGAAAAGATTTTAAAAAGTACACATGTAAAGTTTACATATGTACAGGTGTATGCAAAAGTTTGGGCGCCCCTAATCAAGTGACGTTTTTTGATATTTTCTGTTCAATTTTTTTTTTCACCAGTGATTCTACATGTTCTACTTTTGAGAGCTTTGCTAATGACTTTGCTAATGAGGAATACGAAGATTGACAAACGGTGGTGAAAAACAACCCCAGTGGAAATACCTTTTATGGCCATTATATGTGGAGACCTTTTCCACCATAGTCAAGCCATCTTTTCTTCTGCCCCAACCCCTCCCACCCTTCAGAATAGCTGAGAAGAGACTATATAATGAATTATACTGGGAGACAGTTGAGGGGCATAATGAAATTTGTAAAATGGAGAGTGTTCCACTGCGGTAATTAAAATGGCCTGTGACAGGGGAAGTGGAGAAATAGGATGGAGGATGTTCACACATTCTCTCTCCCCCTCCCTCTTCTGCATGTTCTCAGTCAGGAGCAGTCCACAGGGTAATGATATTACCGGTTGGGATATTTAAAATTTTTTTTATTTTGCGCTAATGATAATTAAAGCTCATTGATTAGCCTCAATTATATCCCATTGACTCGCTGCGGTGGAAGCTAATTTGAACTGAATACCACACTTGATAATAATGATGATGCTTGCCGAAACACTTTTTCTTTTCCTTTTTATTTTGTTGGATCATCAGCTTTCCTGGCAGTGCATTCAAATATTCATTGGTGTGTTGAGATATGATGCACAGTGTAATGGTATTTTGGTCTTCCTCTAGTGTTGAACTAGAATTGAAGGGGGGGCTGAGGGGGTCCCCGACCTCTCATTAAAACTGTGCCATTTCCTAGAATAAAATTAAACTTTTCTGACAAAATGCCCTCACATGAGATGACCGTGCAAGTTTTCAGCACATTCAGCATTACACAGAGCACAAGCATTTTTTCCTTTACTTTGTAACCCTGTCTACCTTTGTGGGATATGGCCATATATTACATTTAGGGCTGAAGATTACAGAAACAACTCAAACACAATATTTCTTTCTCTGCTCAAATGAACTACTGTTGAAGTTTTATGTTGTTCACTTTGTGTAAAACATTTTTTCTTGCAGATAAATATATGATGCTAGATATCCATGTATGATACAAGACAAATGTATGGTACTAGATATGATGCTAGTACTCAAATTATTAATGTCATTATTAATGTCAAATCATAACTATCAGATCATTAAGTGGAAGCTGTAAAAAAATCTAGATGTGCCCTCAGTGATGAACAGAGCTGCCATATGATGTCATATGAAGAATGATTTTCTACGAACATTATCATCCAGATTGCCTCATATTTGAGACAGAAAATGTATCAAGAAATTATTATAAATAGACAACTTGAGCATGATCTTTATCGTTTATAAACTATGTTGCTCTCAAAGAACTTAAACTATTGAATAAAACATACAAAACATCTTCTGGTATTTTACTCTACACCAGGGATCTCAAAGTACGGGCCACTTCATATGCATCACTTATTTATTACTTATCCCTAAATTATTTTAAGTAAATGTAAATATTTTCATCTAATGGCTAAATTCGCTCCTCCCACCAGACCTAGTGGCTGGTTACTCAACTTGGAGGTATATAAAATCAGCTTAGATGAGGTTTAAAGCAAAAACAGAGCGCTGCAGGCAAGATGACCATTTAAACAAAAACATGACCCAGTGTGGACGCTACACAGTAAGTGAGCATGGCTATAATTTAGCTAAGACTAACTTAATTATTACTCTGATTTAGACTGATAGTTAAATCTGTCTTTGTGGATTTATTCATTGCATACCAGTAGATGCAGTGTGTCAAACATCTACATACTTATTGAACCAGTCCACAGATAATACAGATTTTACTGCTCTTCATTGTCAGCACTTCACTCGCAATAACTTCACTCATGTTCAGCAGTGTTATAATAAGAGTCCCATATAATACTTCTTAATATTACTTGATCCAATCAGGCACTAAAACAGTTAATAAATGCTCTGTGTATTGTGTACTACAATAACAATAATCCAGGGCTATCATAATAATAATAATAATAATAATTAGAAGTAGTGGTAGTAGATTTCTGGTGACAGAAAAAAACAATAATAGTATTGACTAAGATGCGCTAAAATTAGTTAAAATTCCTGGGAAAAAATTGAATACTTTTTTCCCTACATTTTTTCAACTGTCCCCCTTGGATAAGACCACTTAGCTGGTTAGAGTTTGAGACACCTGGTCTATACTGTGTAAGTTATCATTGAACAAAATAACTTATTTATAGGACTTAATTGATTCCAGTCTTTTTACCAACTGTACATATGTAATTTGTTTTTTTTAGAGCAAGCTTCATATCTTTAGTTTCATGGGTAGGAAACAGTCAACCTACAATATGAAGGTGCTAGCAACCACAGAAGCAGTGGTGGTATGCTAATACCCTTTTTCTCCACACCACCACTGCGGTTCTTTTGTTTGAGCTGAGAAGATTAACAGTCTGTGAAATGTGGAACAGGAGATTTCCTTAACAGAGGAAAGAAGGACGCCACATTTCATGGTTTTATCATGGCTGAATGGGGAATGTGCTGTGCTGAGTGACCATTGGCTTCCTGTCAGGTGACCACAGTGAGTAAATGATAAAGAGTCCATAAAAGGCGGTGAGTTATGCTTAAGCCGCTGCTTTACCTGCAGGCCCTCTCCTTGGAGACTCTCCACAATGCTGAAATAAATCTCCCGGACACTGGTCACCCCCGCCAGATTAGATTCTCAGCTGGAGTGGCATAGAGACTTGCTGCTGCGTTTTACGCCTCTTTATGTACAACTATACGAGATGAAACCATATGAAGCTGTAAAGTGACAAGCGATAAACGATATAGTGCCGTTTTAGGGCCTGCTTGGTCTACATCCACAGTGCTTGGCAGCTGAGATGATCGTCAAATGTAGAAGAATTTGTGGAGTGTTTTTACACCATTGTTGAACCAATAACCATCGCAGTTAGTGGCAGATTTACAACAGAGAGAAAACTGAGTGAAAATAAATCCAACCAAGCTCTACAGAGACTTACGACAAATGACCAAGTCACAGATTATTATCAGAGGTGGCTTAGAGAAGCCTTGACTTTGCACCATTAACCAAACCTAGTAGAGGATGTCGTAAAGATGGCAACATATTTACCCAAGCTTTTGTTTGATGGTAGTAAGTGGTTCCACCCTAAGATCAGGTCAAGGACACACTTGTACACACACATACAATCAGACTAGGGATGTAACCAATGTAACCAAATTGGAAAACAATATTTGGAAAGAACAGATAATGTTCTAAACTGTTATGAATGCATGTTTGTGCATGCCTTAGGCTAGTCATGGGCTTAGAATGATAAGGTCCTATAGATGAGCAACCAGGAAACATTTATACAAATGTTTTGTATTGTATTTAAATGCTTTTTAGTGAGGCAGTTGTACACAACTGTTTGATAAGAAGAAAACTACATCTGTTCGATCTGTTTTATCTCGCCATGGCTGACTTTGTGGAGAGGTGTGAATTTTTTCACAATTTGTCTTTCGCCTTCAGTGCTCGCTAGCAGCTCAACACAGAGTCACAACAGTTCAAACATACAGGGCCAATAGTGTCCTAGTTAATCTGATAACAGAGTCATTTTTTTGTACCTTGTTTATTTTTTTTTAACCATAGGCAGATGCCTCTTATTTTTAAGTGTTTTAGAGACAGTACAGTTTATCCACAAAGCCTGTGAAATACGGTTCTCCTCTGTTCGCGACACTTTACTGCCAAGTGTTCAATGCCATTCGATCAGATCTGGTAACTTTTTTTTTGGAAACTCAGATTGGATGCTTCTCAACCACTGAAAACTCACAGCCTTCCTAATTAACATCACTAACCAATTTAACTCTGCTGAACTGATGAAGCAGATTTAATAGACACCAGTTTATGTGGAAGAGGCCTATTGAAGGAACAAATGTTTGATTAAGCTTCCTCAGTCATGACTACTGCATCTATCTAAATAATGGAAAATAATTGAGGCTTTTTAGGTTAAGCCATAATGAACACATTTTTAAGTACAGCAGAACAAATTCAATACACACTTACGTGATTATGAAAATCAAATGATATGAGGACAACATGCCACTTGGGGAAGGGCGGCAAGAATGTGGAAACGTTTAGCTGTCTGTCAGCTCAGTTTTTTGTCAAAACACATGATAAGCTCTGCTCATTTGTCTCATTTTTTCCATTAGTTGTCACCAGATCTAAATGGAGCCTTACTAATCTCCAAAATAATCTGAAATGGTGGCTAGGGCTACCAACTGCACCCGAAAGTCCCTTGTCTGTTCAGCAACGCATCATTTGGTAGAAAAACAACAGACTTTCATGCATTGGCATTCCAGCAAAGTCTTGACACTTATGAACATATGTACATATTCAAAATTCTGCTGCTTGTGTCTTTTCTTAAAAAATGTGCTCATATCGCTCCAGTTCTCCAACAGCTGCACTGCCTATTTACATCGTTCCATATCCGGTTTAAGGTCTTGATCTACAAGGCTCTAATAGGTCTAGTATACAGCTGACCTCTTTCTCTCCTATATTTCTGCCCTTACTCTCAGGTCTTCCTACACTGACCTCTTGGTGATCCCTGCGTTCTAACTTTTTTCTTAGTGCCATGGCTTCTAGATTATGGAACATGATTCCTCTTTCTCTCCAACTCTACTCCTTTTATTCCTCTCTTCCTTCAAAGTCCAGCACAAAACTTCTCTGTTTATGATTGTGATTTTGTTTTTCAGTTGACTTGTTTCCCAGGTGGTTATGTACACTAGATTTTATTTTCCAATGTTTTCCTGTTTACCTGATTTGGTCTGTTAGTCTGACAAGTCTTTTTAATAGATATACAGTCATATGCAAACGTTTGGGTTTCCCTGGTCAAGTGATGTTTTGTTAATTTTGAGTGAAAAGAATGAAACACACCCTCTACAGAGACACACTTCTGCACATTTTAATGCACACTTACTGTGTATTTGATGAATTTAACATATTGGGGAAAAAAAACAAAACACAAAAACATATAATGTGGCCTGTGCAAAAGCCATGGCACATTTTATATTTAGTTTTTTTCAACATGTTAACATAAATACAAATTGTGCACTAGAGTTTGTAGGAAAATGTCATATTTAGGTGTGTTTCCTATAAAGGTTGTATTATCAACATAGCACGTCATTTGACCAGGAGTGTTCAAACGTTTGCTTAAAACTGTATATGTGGCGTTGAGTCAGTTACTCACATTTATTTTATACATACATTTTATACATATATTTTCAGATACAGAAACAGGTACGGGCAGTGGTGTTGCATTACACCTCTACATTGCACCAATACAATCGTGCATTGTGAAGTTATCTCTAACTGTGCTTTATTTGATTGTACTGATTTCTTCCAAAGGTCAGATCAAGGACATACACTTACAGCCCCCCCCACCACTCACACACACAACACGCTGTGTGTCAGTGTCAGTACTTTCTGCTCACTGTTATGGTGACTAATAGTCTCATTGCTGCGGATGATGTTATCTCACTCACAAAGGGTCTGTTTCTTCTCTCAGTGTGTGAAAGTGTGTGCGTATCTAGGTTGGGCTTTAGTGAACGTGCTGTCCAGATGGTACAACACCACAGCCTGTGGGGAGGTTGTCAGCACCTAAGAACTTAATGCAATCCTGCCACTTCGTTGCTAAAACTCACACCCACTCGAGCTAATAAAGCTCTTGGTGGGTCGCCACTTACAAGTGTCCTCTGGTGTGATCTTGGGCACTTTACGGGCTTTTTTTTATGCACTTCGTCAGAGTGCGCACTCCATTGACCTTATGTCGACGCCCAGTACATCATGCGTGACAACAGGCCTCTTCCACACTGAAGCGCATTCCTGAAACAAAGAGTCGCTTCCACAATAACAGGCCCTCTGGGAAGCTGCCTACAAGTTGCTGTGATTTTAGCCTGGAATTACACGCCGCTGGCTGCTGACAGATAGTTGCAATTTCCCCTCATTTGACCACCTGCAGCGTTGCGCGTCTGACACAGCAGCCCGTATTGCGGCTAATGGATGACATGGAGTCTTCGGCATTAATCTAATGTAACAAGATGTTGTGCTAGAGCTACACTGTGAGCTTTATTTGGAAGCATGTGGGCTACAATTTTTCTCACACTATCAACACTCTTCTTTTGAACTGTATAGTATGTCTCCATTAATGAGACGCTTTGTACAGTTTTTTTGCCAGCATTTTTCCTTACCTCCCCCATTCAACTGTGAGCCACTGAATTCGAATAATAATGTAATATTACTGTAATTTGTTATATTATTTGTTAGCATTATATGTAGCTTTATAGTGCATTAATTCATTTTTAGGATGGGTTCAGGTATAGAGCATCAGGTAATAAAGGACAGTTTAAGTAGGGTAATTAAACTACAGATTTTTTGTAGCAGAGCTTTGCCTTTCAGTGTCTGTAACACACATGGACATGTAACAGTAACACTTCACTATAGGGCATTTTAGGGCTAAACCACACTTACATAAGCCCCTCAGGACAACTGACACAGACCTACATAAACATTAAAAAGCACTTCTTCTAAAAGACATCATTTGTCATAAACATAACATCACATGAGGTGATTTTTTTCTGACATTAGATTGTTCTGCTACTTTCTGGGGTAAAATAATATAGGCTTTGTAGTTTAGAGAATGTCACAGTGACAGTGCAACATAGATTGCAACGTCAGGCTAGTTGAACAAATGTGAACATCTTCTGTAGCCTTTAGGTAGTTTATTGAGTGAGTTTATTTTACCATTAGATTTAAGGCAGAAGAAAATTGATGTCACCTTGACATCACACATCAAAAGCAGCTTTTATGACAGACAATGCCTATTAGAATAAGCCTTTATAAATTATGTTTATGTACATTTATATCAGTTGTTATAATGAGCTTGACATGGGAAGCAGGGGTGTTGAGGGGGGGGTGCAGCACGTGCGTGTCAGTATATGCATATTTGTAATGTGATCCGTTCAGGTTCACGTCATCCGAACATTCGAATAGTATTTAGCACAGTGAATAAAGTGGTGTGTAAGTCTGTATGCTGTTAAAAATTTCAGCAACATGAACTTAAACACCTTCCTCATCCCTTTAAGCTTATGTGTAGGTCTTATATAGTGTTATGAACACAGCTTTACAGTAACGTTACCCATATAATACACTGTCTCATACACAGAGGATTACTGAAACAGAGGATGTGTGTCTACAATGTTACCAAAGAAGGTATCACATTCTTCCATAGGTATATTGTTTCATAAATATTGATGAAACAAGTAGCCTCTTCCCTCACACTCCCTAGTTAGTGTTAACTAATTTTCCTTTAGAATATCAACAAAACCGGGGGCACTGAAATTTGAATAAGACTGTATTTATGTAAATTACTGATTAGCTGCCTCATATTGTGCCTCAGTTTAAAAAGCAGTCCAGGCTGACATACTCCTTATAACTTCAATATAAATAGGTGGGGCTAAACTGCTCTAGGCTGAATAGCTAGTTATAAGTAAAAATGCTGTATATGTAAATATATGCTACATGTGTATAAGTAAATATAGCCAACTAATTGGCTAGTTATTAAACCACACAAATGGTTTTAAGTTGGTTAAAGTAACATTAAATGTGCCAAAAGGAAGCAGCAATAATACTGCTATTCCCATATTACCATATAACATGCTGCCCCATATTACCATAACACACTGTCCAGTATTACCATATAACACTTTTCATTATGACCTGATGTCCTGGAATGCTTGAGTCCACCATATTTATTTATGACATTAAGCATGTGCTTCATTCATACATTCATGCAATGTCAGCCCTCAGAGACATCAATCCAATGCAAATATACCCCTCAAAAACACACATGCACTATGCTACAGTTTCTGCTCACATGCAGTGATAAACACAGCATCATTTCACAGGGAGGAACTAGCTCAAATTCATGGGGTGGCCACTGTTGTCCATTGACGCTCTCTCCAGCCTCCAGAGAAAAGTCATTAGGTGAATCTTTATGAGGCTCTGGAACGCTGGTGATAGATATGGCTGCATGGCCCATAACTCGGCCGATTGATCAGAGGCGAAGACCGCGAGTGCCAAAGAGGTTGCAGGCGACGTTATGGAAACACCATTGATGAAATAATTTCAGGGCGGGCCAACATGCGCAAGTTAAACTAAAAACTCAAATGGCTTTATCGATCGTACATTCAATCTGTTTATGGACATTTATCGCGGTCACATTACAGGGTGTCAGCAGGGGAGCGCCGCCAGGGTTTTGTTTAAACGAACCGGCCATTGAATTTATCCCAGGAATACACAAGTCAGTCAAAGTGCAGGCTTTTAATGGGGGAAGAGAGAAATGATTTATTTGCACCCTCCACAGGTGGTTCATTGAGCTGTTTGTGTTGGAATTAAACCTAAATTTGCTGTAGACAAAAGAGCAAAAGTGGCACCTCTACGTGACGGACAGACGAGTGCTGTAATCTTTTATGAAAAGTCAGTGCAATGCTGCTAGTGGAGTTAATACATACTAAAAAGTGTTCATGGAAAATTGATACACAAGGGGTGCTGCCTTTGTGGGTTGTAACAGCTGTGGTTGCCTCTTGTTCTCGCAATAGGGCAGTTACATATGAGCTTTTAACCCAC
>JAILXH010131856.1:0-19784 GCA_023558415.1 Piaractus mesopotamicus
GATTAATCATCATTTGGAGAGTGCCAGCGGGCTGTTCAGGAGAGAATCCAATCCCCCCCCCACCCCCTGCAGGTGGTACACAGGGTCCAGAGGAGAAAAGGGCCTGCTGCTGGGCCTTTATACACTCACCCCTAGAACACTACAGAGAGAGAGAGAGAGTGTGTCTGTGTGTGTGTGATAGAGAGAGAGAGAGAGAGAAAGAGAGAGAGAGAGAGAGAGAGAGAGAGAGAGATCCCACCACCTGAGGGACAGTGGATTACAAGCTCCCCACTCTGACCATCCTGTGAAATACCACATTTAAAAATATAAAATTCAATAAATAGTTATTATAGTAAAAACAAAAAGAAAGCCTAACAATTTCTGTAAAACAACAACAAAGAATACATGTCTGTAATACATATATAACATATGTAACTTTTCAATTCATTTAATATAATCATCATATTCATTGTTTTAAACTCTGCAAGTATTATAATAATGCTCATTTTATGGTTATGTTTTAGTTGAAAACAAAAGGTTCTTCAAATGTACAAAACAAAATTGTCCAATGAAGATTTTTTTTCTCCAGGTGGATGCAGCCAAGCGAGCTCTTCCATTGGTTTGGACTTCAGGAGCTGAACTGAAGGTCAGATTGATCACTAACATAATTATAAACTGACCAATTCCGAATGGGTGGAAACAATTTTGTGAGGACAAAATGTTATTCTAGTGCTATTAAACATAAAAACAAACTGGTTACTGATGTGTGAAAACCTGTTTTTTTTTTTTTTAATAAGAGCAATATGTAATTACAACTATATATGTAGTCTATGCATGACTTGACTGGCTGATTCACGATACAGTATCTGTGTAATTTCCCCAAATCAATCAGAATCAAATGATTATGCAGATGCTTACATCAGCATTTTGCGACAGGGGCCACACGTCTGAAATATGGCAACACACTGTGAGGCTAAATGGCATATAGACTAGCATTAGGCTTGTAAAGTGGTTTCATTTACCTTACCAAATGCCACCCAACAAGACAGAAAATGCATTGCCTTGCATTTCATTTTCACTCTCCTAGTAATTCAGCAATCACCAAATATGTTGTGGATTTCAGTAGTCTTGTCATGAACTTAAGGATCAGTGAAGTGGGTCGAATTTTAGCTGTTAGTCTTGTTTTCAGGCCACAAAAAAAGAAAAAGTGAAAAAACTGAGCCATTTTCTATTATCCGGTTTTGATATCTCCAGTGCTGTTTCAGTAACACCAGGCTCACTCTTATGGCTCCCCTTAAACTATTTATTCATTCATTCATTCATATCCCACACTATTACAGTAATGTAAGAATCACTCATGACATTACTACTATTTCAAACTATTCTTTAAAAGTCATTAATTTATTCATTCATTCATTCATTCATTCATTCATGTCCAGTGCTGTTTCACCAGGCTCACTTCTGTGGCTCCCCTTTTTAAATTATTATTATCCTTCCCTGCTCCTTTCATTCATTAATTTATTCATTGTTTCATTCATTCATTTATTTACTTATATTTATTTATCTATCTATTAGTTTTGTTATTACACCAAGCTCACTCCTATGGCTTCCCTTTTAAACTATTATTAACATTCATTCATTCATCAATCCATCCATCTCCAGTGCTGTTTCAGTAACACTAAACTTGCTTGGCTCCACTTTTAAACTATTATTAGCATTGATTCATTCATTCATTCATTCATTCATTCTTTCATTCATTCATATTTAGCACTATTTTAATAATGTGAGAATCATTTTTATGACATTTTCAATTATGCTTTAAAAGACATTCATTCATTTATTCATTCATTTTTCTCTGGTGCTGTTTTAGGAATGTCCTCCTTTATTCTTTAAACTATACTTTCAACTGTTTAATTCATTCCTTCATCACTGCACTTTCAGTAGTCTTGTCATGAACTTCAGGATTAATTAATTGGGTCATAGCTCCATTTTAGCCATTAGCCTTGTCTTCAGCTTGCAAAAAAAGAAAAAATTAAAAAACGGCACTGTTTTCTCTTACCTGGTTTTGTTTTACATTACTGTGATGTCAGTTTAAACAGGACAACTGTTACTGAGGGAGCTCTGAGTTCGGTGAGTTAAAAAAGGTATTTCGCTCCGGATTTATGACTTAGCAGACTTGTAGAAACTACAGACTTGCAGATTCATTCTGGACTAAAATCATGAATCTCCTCGGTATTCACTCAAATTACAGCACCTCTACACATCAAACTAATCCAGCTCCAACAGGGCTTTAAGCTGTAAAAGAACTGTGAGAGAGAAACACAGAGCCGGCTTTTACAGACTGTGAAGTCTTGATTACCATAGTAAAACAGTTCAGTCTTTCATTATTACAAGCAGCTCAATAAGAAGCACATTTTGTTTGATAAACACAGCTCTGTTCATTTATGTAATGAATCAAAATCAACACATTTTTCCGCCTGACCACTTGAGTCTATTTCCCCCATTAACCTGAACAGAACATTAAGAGGCTTTTTAATGACAGCGTTTAATATTCGTAAGCCTTCGGTTCATAAAGACCTAATGACACTGATGCACACAATTCATTACCGGCCACATCAAGAAATGATGGATCTGCTGCTTAATGGCTAAACTTTGACTGGGTCTGCGTGAGGCTACGACTTTAACAAGACTCCGCCTTTCTGAAACAGTGGCACCAAATTAAAGAACGATTTAGCCCAGCCATTTATTAGCGCAGCCTGACACGCGGCCCTTTCCTCTGAGGCCTCCGCACGCGCACGCACACACATATATACACAGACCCCATCATTCCTGCACCCCTCACAGGTAAAGATTAACGCCTTTAATGGCACCATTTGCTTAATGTTCTGCCGCGCAATATTTCCCTCATAAAGAGCCGCGTCGGCCAGCGTTGTTTCTGTTTACACAGTCAGTCCAGAACCTCCAGTTTCAGTAATTCTCATCCCTTGGCTATTACTAATTATTTTTTAACATTCATTCATTCATTTGTTCATACATCCATCCATCTGTGGTGCTGATTCAGTAACAGGAGACTTACAATGCTGTTTCAGTCACACCAGGCTCACTCTTATGGCTCCGCATTTAAACTATTTTTAACTTTCATTCATTCATTCATTCATTCATTCATTCACACAGAATGATAATCACTTTAATAACATTATTGTCCCTTTAATTCATTCATTCATTCATTCATCTCCGGTGCTGTTTCAGGAACACCCGACTCATTCCTTTGGCCCCTCTTTTCAACTAGTATAGATATTCATTCATTCATTCATTCATTCATTCATTCATTCATTTATTCATTCATTCATTCAATTATTCTTTTATATCTAACACTATTTCAATAATATGAAAATCACTCTTTTGACATTTCTACCCCGTTAAACTATCCTTTAAAAAACATTTGTTCATTCATTCATACATTCATTTATTCATTCATTTATCTCTGTTGCTGTTTCAGTATCACCAGGCTCAGTCCTATGGCTACGGCTTTAATCTATTGTTTAACATTTATTAATTCATTCGTTAATTTATTCATTCGTTTATTCATCCATTCTTTTATTGATCTCTGGAGCTCTATTAGTAAAGCACTCATTTTTCTTTACTCATTTATTCCTTTATCACTGTAGTGCAAAATTATTTCATACATAATTCAACCATGTTATAATTTATTAGAGATATTGACAACACGACGATTTCACTTGCCACAATATAATTTCTTGCCTTGTAAAAATGTGAATCTTTCTTTCTTTTGTTCTTTAGCTCATTTATTTATGCCCCTCCTGTGACATGGCTGCTCAGAGATCTGTGAAGTTTGTGAAGTGTGTAAGTCTGTGTGGAGTTTTAACCCTTAAAATCCCAGGCTTATCACATACTAAGGCTTATTATTCAGTAGCTATGGACTAAGGACTTCACTGCAAGCTGGCTGAGCTATTCTTAGGTTGTAACAGTGTGTAATAAATCTTTGGGCCCGCCGGTGGCCCTGGCCATGTAAGGGGTTAATGGAAATGAACTGTACCTGAGTGTCTCAGTGGATCCCGCCTTGCCACAGCGGTCAGAACACTCCTGTGTCCAGCATTCAGACTCTCCGCTGCTCAACAGAACATTAGTGTTAATGGCTGCTGGAGCTGATTGAGAAGCCAGAAGTCAATGATGAAGAAGCTGTTGGGTAATGAGGGAGATGGAGCTGGGGTGTGACCCGGAGCCCCTCGGCCACATGCCTCCGCTCAGAGAAAGGGAGGGAGAGAGTGGAGAGCAAACAAGACCCAGTGTGGTGTAGTGTGGATACCAAACATGAGACACAAATACAACAGAAGTCTTTCTTTTTACTAGACTAATACAGATATATAAAGTAAGGTGATTCTAATCACTACTACTCTGAACTACTGCTCCTAGTAACAACTATGAACCTAAGCTTTGTAGTTATGATCCATACTCTGCCCACAAAGGCAATCTATCATAGTGAGGTTGGTGATAAAAATGCAATTCAATGTTGGCCCTATTGTGGGGAGATCACCAGTTTCTGTTCAGTTAGTAATCTTAAGGCTTTTTACTCAGCAAGTAATATGAAGTATTTTGTAGCTACTATGAAGCTAATATGTAAATTATTGTTGAATGCAAAAGTCTATTTCCAGTTACATTTGTTTCAATTCTCCTTGTTTGCTGTGTTTAACATATTGGAAAAAAAATACAACAGACATGAGTCAGACATTTACACTGGACTTTACACTGACTTGGACTTTAGATTGAAATTCTTTTGAGTGACCCTATACCTTACTTATGTTTATTTTACTAAAACAAACGATTAAACATTTCATTTTGTCTCCACCAAAACAATAATCATACTACTGAAACTTTACCAAATGTTTCTTTAGTGATTGTTTCGGTAGTGACATATTTAGCTAATTTATAGCACAACACGATATCTTAATATTTTTCTTTAAAACACAAAGTTGTTTACTTAACTGCAGAAAATATGGGTTTCGGTAGTAACAATTCTTAATGTTAGCCACTGATTTCCAGACTCTGGGACACATTTAGTTCAAAACAATGGGATCTAACTGCTTACCATGTGGCCATGAGGGACAGGGATGCAGTCTCACTTCCTGCTCTATAATGCAGGGGTGTGGCTAACTAAAACTCTTTGCATCTCGGTGGTGACATGAAAACATGGAACAGCATTTTCTGAATAAAGTTTTTTATCTTTGAAAATTAATCTCATCTAAATCTTTCAACTTCACTTTAAAAGTCAAAAAAAAAAGATGAAAACAAACAAACAAACAAACAAACCAACAAACCAACAAACCAAAATGTAAGTATTATTTTCCAAAGTTCAAATTTAGTGGTTAGAGTTTGGGACAGCCACCTGTCAATAGAAAGTACCCTATAAATGATGATTTTGTATATATTTAGCGTATTACTAACTTCATCTCTGACATCTCTGAAATCTCTTACTAATCTTGAGCCACATTCAAAGCCTTTAAAAATATTGGATATACACACATATGATTGATTAACTAAATTCTTTGTTAAAGCTCCAAGTTTCTTTCTTTCTTTCTTTCCTCTTTTCGTCTTTAGTTCAGTTTCAGTAAGGGTCACTCCTGTGACACGGCTACTACTTTAAACCATCCTTTAAAAGACATCAATGTATTCATTCATTCATTTGTTCGTTTGTTCACTAATTAATTATTTCATTCAACCAATCATAACACCTCTTAACCATTGCAAAGTCACTGTAATACTGCGTGTGCTGCTATGAAAGCAAGTGTGAGGGATTGTGTGAGCCACATATGAACGCTTAGTGTTTAGGTGTTTCAAACAAAAAACATAAAAAAATGGCTTTTTTTTTTACAACAAAATACATCCATACTTCAAATATCAGTGAGAACAGCTAACTTTTTACGCATAAAACGTAGCTGCTCTGCAAGGCCCATATGGGCCAACACTGCTATTATATGTCAGAATGAGGAGGTGCACGAGACACATGAGTGACACCAACACCTACAGGTCCTTCCATCACAACTCTACAACTCTCCCAGCTCCCACACCTCGCACGCTCCATTACCATGACAATTTCAATGTCAAAGATGTGGCGTGCATAAGGAGTGGCACTATTGTCTTGAGTTTCCTTGATTTTTTTTTTTTTTGTTACACCCCCTTATAGAGAGAGAGAGAAAGAGAGAGAGAGAACTCCTCATATAGCCCCTTGGTAGAATATAGATAATCAGTTTGGAGAGCGATCAGATCGGATGAGGAGCGCACATACCATCCCAAGAGTGCGTATGTGTATGTGAAAAAGTGTGTGTGAGTGTGTTGTTATTGGAGCAATGTAATGCTCTTGGAGGAGCCCACTCATGTGATGGGGATTCACAAAGAGCCACTTCTCTCCAAGCCCTCATAATGTGAGTATAGCGCCGTAACACTTTTTCCTGTGTGTGTGTGTGTGTGTGTGTGTGTGTGTGCGTGTGTTTAAGTGAGAGCTTTCGCATGATATGATTTGTGTGTGTGATGTGTGTGTGCGCGTGGACGTGCTGCACTTTGCACTGAGAGCACAGCCCCTCTTCATTTAGATAATGCAGGTAAATGTGCAGACTGAATGAATACATTACAACAGCTCAGAAAGAGAAAGAGAGCAGCTTTCTTTTTCCAGCAGCGCTGCACCGCGCTGCCGCATCTCTTTGTAGCCAGGGGCTGTTTTGCATGCAATTATTTTATCTATCTGTGCACTTCATGCGATCTTAATGGTAGCCTGTGATTTATTGCAATTTGGGAGGGAAATTAATAGGACCACCTAAAGTGGGCAAAATATGAAGAAGAAATTAATACTTACCGCCAAGTGTCAACTTCATTAGTTTCTGATATGGGAAAAAGTAATAAGTTAAAACGGTGAAACAGCAGTGGTTAACCAGTAGAAAAAGCAATGATTAAACATTTGAAAAAGTGTGGAAGCCTTTTCATTTCAGATAGAGGAGAAAACAATGACCAATGTTCTTTTCTTCTTATCTGTTTCTGGTAGCAGTATGTCAAAATGTTTACTTATATTTTCAAAATATTGACTTACTGTGTCAAAAATATTTACTTAGTATCTCGTAATAATGATTCACTATGCCAGAATAATGACTTGTTTTCTCAATATATTGACTTAACCTGTTGAAATAGTGACTTAGTGTCTTATAATAATGACTTACTATGTCACAAAAGTTATTTATTTTTTTAAAATATTAAACTGATATGTCAAAATAATTACTTACTATCTTACAAGAATTATTTATTATCCTGTAAAGGTACTTTTGTTTTGAATGAAATGACATCAGTTTTACATAGTCTCTCAAAATCACAAGAAATTAATTAATTATTCTAAGATATTAAGCCAATATTTTAGAAAATAAGAAATTGTTTTGAGATATTAAGTCAACATTTAGAGAAAATAAAGAATCTTTAGTTTGTGATACGTCAATAATTTGAGAAAATAAGCTTTTGTTCAGATATTGAGCCAATGAGAAAATAAGTCATTATTTCAAAATGCTAATTCAATACTTCAAGGAAATAAGTCATTATTTTGAAATAATAAGTCAATATTTCAAGAAAATAAGTAATTATTTCCAGATATTAAGTCCATATTTAAAGACAATAAGTATTTCAAGATACTAAGTCAATATTTTGGACGTTCTACTGTCATTTTTCCTTCATCTGGTGGAAATAAAAAGCTGAAAAGCAATAGTTAAAGAGTTGAAAATTAGCCAAGATGGCTAAAATGACACATTTCCTGGAGTGCTATAACTGTGCATTGACCCTGTAAATCTAAACTGAAGTAAAGTAAATGCTGTGCGTATGTGACAATAAGTTAATGTAGCATCTGTAACAATAAATCTCAAAGATTTGGTGTCATTTTTTGTTAATTACACACTATTGTTAACATAAATAAATAAATAGAAATGATGGGCAAAACCTCTTAAAAAAGCTAAAATAGGCCACAGCTTCTCCCCAACTAAGTAAAGACTATTACACATCCTATAAATAGGACCTGTTTTTTCAAAAGCAAAACAGCAAAACAATCAAACCTCACATTTTAAAGAGGGAATTTCTCACTGTTTGTTAGCTCACCCCACATGCCACTAAGCACAAACTGCTGAGTCCTTTGATGGCGAAGCGTCTATAGAAAAGTAACACCTACGCAGATTCACCAAGAAAAACAGCCTCCCACTCGATAAAGAGAGAACAATTCGTGTCGTTGCGGCCTCTCCCACGGCTTGTCTTTAGATCCTAGCCGCCGCAGAAGCAGGTTGGTGTCCATTCACTCCTCTTCGACGGGGCCTCATCTGAATTTTGTGGGCGGAACTTGACAGGTTGCTTTATGCTGCCTTGTCATATGCCTGACCAGCGTTTCAGTGAGGGAGCTACATGGAGCATTCCGTTCCCATTGCGGTTTTCTCTCACTCTCCGATCTCGGCCTGCTCTTCTTTCTCGTGCTGAAATAAACGCTAGCGACCTCCTTTGTGTGCAGAGAGGTTTTGTTGACTCAGTGTGGTGATTCACCAAACAAAATAGTGAATTCTTCACTTTCCTGGACTGCTAGTAGAACAGACCAAGACTTTTTTGTGTTAACCGCTTGAACTGTAGGCTCATTACTCAGTTAATTTATCAAAACGCTAATTATTCAGTAACTACTCTTAATTACAAAGTCAATACTACAAAATTAATATGAGGGTTATGTATTTATAAGAGTGAGGTCTTTAGAGTTTAACCCTAAAGGTTATTCTACTATATACTTTTTAAATGTAACTATGTAATTACATAGTAGTTACACAGTAGTTAAGCAATTCCATCTACAATATATTTACATTCTGTATCAGCACATTAATGTACTTTTTCTTGCTTGTTTTGATGTCAAAACTGGATTTTTTTTTTCTTTTCTCAAAGCAAGATTTTTTTTTTATTAAATTCAAATCATAATAAAATCTCTCTTCTTCAATGTAAAAGTACAACTATAGTATGATCTGCACTTTTTTCAATGAGCTATGTGATATAATTAAAATAATTAATGTCATGCTTTTGTTTTTGTCAGTGACAACAGCAGCTTCCAAGGCAGTGGTGCACAACTCTGGTCCTGGAGGGCCAGTGTCCAGCATAGTTTGGTGATGTACCTGCTCAATCACACCTGATTACACTTATCTGTTGATTGCCAGGTTTACTGGGTGTGCTTGAGTGTGGAAACCTCCAAACTGTGCTGGACACCGGCCCTCCAGGACTAGAGTTGTGCTCCCCTGTTCTAAGGGTTCAAGGGAAATTCTACCAAATTTGTTTTCAAATTTCTGCATTATTCAGTGGTTGAGATGTAAAAAAAGTCATTCAGAGTGGTTTGATGTGAAACCCTCGATTAAAGAGAAACTTGCAGACTCCAGATTTCTTTACAGTGGTGGTGATAGGAACCAGGGGTCACCATATATAGGCATTTTATTTACTATTCAAAACAACCAGTGAACTTGCACAAGTTTTTAAATGTAATGTTGTTGATGGTAAAATAGTGACAAATCTGAAAAAATAAGTTTTCTTTGGGGACTATTTTGCTTCCTACACTCTGAATTCCGCAATGAATGGATTTTAAAAATACGTTTTAGGCCAAAAGCTTCTTAAAACTATCATAAAACAATGCCCCAAACATCAAGCAATGTTTTCATAACAAATTTCTTGAGAACTTTCTTTGGGGGAGTTTTTAGTGGTGGACGTCTGGTTCCTATCCTCACCACTGTGAACAACTCTGATTGTAAGTTTCACTAAACCAGACTTTTCCACATCAGACCACTCTGAGTGACTTTATTCATTTACATTTTAACCACTTAATTATGTTTTAATGTTTCAAACATACTGAAAGTTCATAATATTAGATGACTAATATTGGCAGATATGTAAGGAGCTCAATTAATGGCTGGACATGAGCTGTCAGAGGTAACTGTGGTAGTATCTTACGGACTTCTATGCAACCATAGTCTTGGGTACATTTCAAAAATGTAAAAAAGGACAGTACAAAGAGAGAAAGACAGAGCAAAACAGAAGGTCAGGAGTGAGCGAGAAAAGGTCGCCTGATATGTCCTCGCGTGCAGTGGTCGTTTGACCCCCAATGACCCCAAGCATATGCAAGAGAGAAAGCTTCTGAATTCAGCGGCTGTTGGCCGTGGGTGTCCAGCACGCCGAGTCCCATCATTCCCAAAAGGGCCTGCCAGAGTCTGCCGGCCAATGGGCAAGCGGCAGGCCTGCACCGCTTCTGCACAGTGTGCAAACATTTTTGCATCTGTGGGTGAGCAACAAAGGACAAGAGCATCTCAAGAAGTTTCCTTCTTTTGTTTGTGGGGGAGGACACAAGAATCCCTGCAAATGCGAGGCATTCCGCTGCGGCGCTTCGCGGCAAAAGATCGTCACTGTTCTGGGCAGAATTGGGCGCTTTTATGTATTTGTCATACAGTCACAATCATCCATTGAGAACAAACGGTGCTGTGGGTCTCACAATGGAGTTTGTAATTATAGCAGCTGTAAAATGTGAAGGGGTCGGTTCATGCCCCGTGTCGATGACTGATAACGTCCAGCTTAATCTTTCCTCCTTTCACGCTAAGTGAAAGCCAATAGGGTGGATTTATTCAGCATTCATTATGCACCTGCATAACCCACTGCTGATTCTTGCCATAGATCATAAAGCAAGAACCATTTACATGTAAAAAAAAGCCTCAAAGTCTTGCTTGACCCTGCGCTGTTCCTGAGCGCTTGAGGGTTATCTATGGCCTGTGCCCTCTTGCGATTGCCCTGCAATTAATACAGCCTTTAAAAACGGGCCTGGATTCATTAGCACCTCCTCATTATGGAGGTTCAGGTACAGAGACGACGTTTAGAGGACTTCCCCCATTAACAACGGCTGACATGTCGCCCTAATCAGCCTGGCCAGGGCCGCTCTGTCACCCACCTGTCACATTACCGCCCTGCCGGGGCTGAAAAAAACACCACTCTGGCCCCTAAACGTCTGCGGGAGAGAATGTAAATGCGACGTGTCACCAGCTCAGGCCCACTATCGAGCGGCCGGGGTGATTTGCAGAGCCACTCTCTAGTCAATATCCACCGAGGTGTCGTTATGACGACGTCCCGAACACGACCTCTAAACTAATCGCGCCAGGCCGAGTGACAAAGGCCATAAATGAATGCAGCTCAGGGCAATGTGGGCTGGAGGAGACCCCAGAGGGAGAATGGATGAAAATGCTGCTAAATCACTCTCCGCAAAGCCTAAACACAGCATGTGAGAACGATAGGAAGCTGCAGTTCACATTTACTGTAGAATTTAAAGGGGGAATTCAGCAACTCTGAGTGGTTTATGTGAAATGGTTCATTGTAGAGAAACTTATTAGCACAGATTTCTTCACAGTGGTGGTGACAATAGTGATGCAGGGGTTGCAATGCTGACAAGGCCTGTGAAAAACTGAACTTACATGTACCTTGTGAGTATTTGTGTGATGTTGGTAACGATGAAATAATGGTAAACCTGAAAAAAGTTGTTTTCTTTTGGAACTATTTTCTAACTCCACCAAGAATGGACTTTAAAAAAACTTGCTTCATCTCAAACATCTCAGACACGAGGCAGCATATTCATAACCATTTTGTGTAATCACTTTATGTGAGATACTTCTTATACTGGACCAACAGGACCAATAGACCAATTGTTGTGCTGGGTTAATACATGTAATATAAACTGAATGTTTCAGAAAGTATTATGTTCAACAGATTATATCTTTTCAAACTGCACACTTTTTTGTGTGACCCCCGGGCAGACACCCAGGTCACCCATATGGTAGATCCGGCAATGTCTGCTACCTGTACACCTCACAATACATGAGTATTGTGCCAAAAGGATGTGGTATTTTGATCTTTTTATGTCAGGCAATCACATTATTTTGTCCTCAAGATTTTCAGATTTTCCCACCTCAGTAGGCATTTTAATCCCTTAAATGGCCAGGATCCATCAAAGTTTAACAACACACTTCTATAACCTAAGAATAACTCAGGCAGTTTGCATTATAGTCCATGTAGTTACTGCATAACAAGCCTTAGTATGTAATAAGCCTGAGATTTTAACAGGTTAAAAGAATGGTCAGAGAATGGTGAAACTTACCCAATTTTCCCATTACCCTAGATGTAGTCAAACAGCCAAGACATGACTGGTGTTCAAATTTTGCTTCTTTAGTTTAGCAACGGAGATCTGACACTAACATTGCTAACAAGCACTAGAAGCCAATATACTGTAAACTTGAATTAATTGTCTTATTTAAAAACATGCAAATTTCTTGCCTCCAAAAAATTGAATTACTTAACAGATGCAAGTTTAAATAACTTTCTATTTGAGTTATTGATTCTTAGGTTTTACATTTTATATATATACAACCCCAATTCCAAAAAAGTTGTATAAGCTGTATAAAATGTAAAAAAATGTAAATAAAAACAATGCAATGATTAGCAAATCTCATTGACCCATGTTTCATTTACAATAGAACATAGAACACATATCAGATTTTGAAAGTGAGACATTTTTCCATTTCATTCAAAATATTAACTCATTTAGAACTTGATGGCAGCAATGCCTCACAAAACAGTTTGGACAGGGCCATGCCTACCATTGTGTAGCGTCACCTCTTCTTTTAACAACAGTCTGTAAATGTCTAGGAAGTGAGGACACCAATTGCTGGAGTTTTGGCAGAGGAATGTTGTCCCATTCTTGTCATATATAGGATTCTAGCTGCTCAACAGTCCTGGGTCTTCTTTGCCGGATTTTTCATTTCATGATGCGCCAAATGTTTTCTATTGGTGAAAGATCTGGACTGCAGGCAGGCCAGTTCAGCACCCGGACTCTTCTTCTGCGAAGCCATGCTGCAGTATGTGGTTTAGCACTGTCTTGCTGAAATATACAAGGCTTTCCCTGAAAGAGACGTTGTCTGGATGGGAGCATATGTTGTTCTAAAATCTCTATATGCTGTTCAGCATTGATAGTGCCTCTCCAGATGTGTAAGCTGCCCACGTCATAGGCACTAATGCAACCCCTTACTATCAGAGACGCAGGCTTTTGAACTGTGCGCTGATAAAAAAGCTGGATTGTCCCTTTCCTCTTGAGTCTGTGGTTTCCAAAAAGAATTTCAAATTTTGCTTTATCTGACCACAGAACAGTTTTCCATTTTGCCTCAGTCCATTTTAAATGAGCTTTGCTCCAGAGAAGACGGCGGTGTTTCTGGATTGTGTAGACATATGGCTTTGTCTTTGCATGATACAGCTTTAACTTGCATTTGTGGATTGCACAGCGAACTGTGTTCACAGACAATAATTTCTGGTAGTGTTCCTGAGTTCCTGAGCCCATGCAGTGATTTCCAGTCCAGAATCATGCCGGTTTTTAATGCAGTGCCACCTGAGGGCCCAAAGATCACAAGCATGACCTGACAATTACCTTATCCCCAACATACAGGGATTTCTCCAGATTATCTGAATCTTTTGATGATAATATGTACTTCAGATGGTGGGATATTTTACATTGAGGAACATTTTTCTGAAATTCTTTCATGAATTTTAGACACAGTTTTCGCAGATTGGTGAACCTCTGTCCATCTTTGATTTTGTCTCTCTAAAATGCTCTTTTTTACACCCAGTCATATGAGCTAGTTGCAAATCGCTCCTCCAGCTGTTTTTCATTAGTAGCACTTACATTTCCAGCGTTTTGTTGCCCAATCCCAACTTTTTTGAGATGTGTTGCTGCCATCAAGTTCTAAACGTTTTTCATTAAATGGTAAAATGTCCCACTTTCCACATCTGATATGTGTTCTATGTTCTATTGTGAAAAAAAAATGGTTCAGGAGATTTGAAAATCATTGCATTCTGTTTTTATTTACATTTATTTACATTTTATACAGCGTCCCAACTTTTTTGGAATCAGGGTTGTATATCATACATAGTTTTCATAGTTTTTCAGTTTTCAAATTGGCAATACTCTTCTTTTTCTAGTTCTGCTTACTCTCTATGTAGTTAGGTCAATTTCAGCCTAGTTAGGTTAATTTCTCATTTAAGTGTGCTTTGCTGCCATTATTTATCTGGTTACAATGCATTGGTATCAACTGTGAAACTACTCCATTATTTTAAATGGACTGTTTCATACAGTAACTAGATTTACCTAAGCAACTAAAGTCTTAGAAAGCAAATAATATGTGTTACTAGACTTGCATTAGTAATTTTAACAGATGAGTAAACAAAAAAAAAATATGTTTAAATTTTATTTAATCATACAATTATGTTTATAGTGAACCAAACCTCTTCTGTAAATACATTCCCAAAATTTCTCTCAACCTGCTCAAACTGCTCAAGATTCTCATTAAAGTCACACAGACTTGAATGGCATTTAGCTAAGTTGGGAAGTTTTGTTCATTTTGATATTTCAACAAGTCTTTGCAGCTGTAATGAAGACCTGGACACAGTTTGAGTGGACTGCGATTGAAATGTGTATGACTTACAAAAGTGTGAACTGAATTTTGGCCTGTGTATGCAAAGCTAGTAATTTATACATGTTTTTATTGTGTTTCAGTGCTTTGTTGTGGAAGTTGCACACAATGTTCTGATATCAAAAAAGCTGCAGTTGTGCATTTTATCTCAGGACAGCTATCTTTCTAGAAAGGTGTGGACTGTTTTAAAGCAGGAGGTTCTCACCCCTCATTGCTCACTAGCAGCCCGACATTGAGTAACAACATTTCACTCAGTGTCATAGGTAATCAGGGCCAGCTCCAGCCTTTTTGGGGCCCTAAGCAGGATTGTTTTGGGGGCTCCCCATCTTGCTAGCTGATGTACTGTAAAATTAGAGTCTAAGTGATAACAATGGCTACCATAAGCTGTCTAAATGATGTCCAATTATAACTGGCTAATGATTGGATAACCGGATGCTCATTTGGGAGTCTAATAACTTTAAATTACAAATGATATTCTCCGCAAGCAGGATCCAGAGGTCAGTCAGACAATGTAGTATTTCTTGCTTACCCAGCTAAGTTTAAGCTTAGTTTGATCTAACCCTTTTTTTTTTTACCACCTTTCATTATTTTGTAAATGTGTTAACTATGTGTGTTTGTTAGGTTTCTAGAACTTATTCAAAAAGCCTAAGCCTAAGCCTGCTTCATACACAGACCTCAGATCAACTACTACTTGTTGTCCAACTACAAGCCAAAACAAATGGAATAACGTTAACACCACAAAAAACACAATACATACCTCACTTTCTCTTTTTCGTCTCTTTTTTCTGCTCCAGATACATACTTTGTTTAAACATAATTAACCAGTTGCTTTTCTTCCCTCACTCAAGCATCATAGATAACAGTAAGATACAGATACAGTAAGAACTCAGAAGATGATAGAGGGCTCCTGGTGCTCATGGAGCACTAAGCTGCTGTTTATGTCAATTATTATGTAGAGCCGGCACTGTACATAATCTGAGAAAAGAGTTCTGGGAAAATGTTTTTATATAATTACACTAATTTAAAAATGGCTTAGGGGGGGCAACAGAAAAACAGAAATTGCTAAAAGAGGCTAACTTTTCATAATATTCATACTGAAGAGAGCCAATGAAACCCTTTAGCAAGAAAAGTCAGCGCATCAAGCAAGACTCCACACAGGCCGTTGTTGGCTCTGCTTGGTTCTTGAAACCATCTGAGCAACACCAACCCACGAGCGCAGAGCCAGTGTGGTGACAACAGATGGCTCTGTTCATAACAAGGATAAAAATCGTTCTGACGCCACGGCGTCCTGAGTCGTATTAGGAATCATGAACTGATCACCAGCCATGGCTGTTGATGATGACAGCAACACCCCTGCAAAAAATAACTAGAGCTTTGCATGGGCGGTGACAAAAATACATTGATTGAATGGCAACAGGATGCTCTGTGATATTTGGGGGTTTTAGTGGCTGAAATAAAACCATGAGGTTTCCTGTGTTGTAGACTTGTTTAGGTTGCCATTGACAGGCTAGATAAGAGTACACTCAAAGAAGGGGAAAAAAGATGCTACTGGAACTCATGTCTGAAAAGCTAACTGTAAAAATTTCCCCTTGAATGAAGGAGGGGCCTGCTTAGATAATATCCACAGAATACTTCAAAGACACACTCTGATCTCGGTGCAGCTTGCTCTTCAATGATATCATAAATCTGGAGCTTTTTTTCCAGACAAAGTCAGTGAGACGCTAGCCACACAACTAGGCCCACAATTCTTACTTCATTTCCTTTACGTTTATGGCTGTGAAATGTAGGACGTAATTTTTGTTGTGCCTTTAATGTCGCTTAAAAGTGAGCATGAAAGTGAAGCTGGTTGTCCAATGAACACAGAAGTAACATTCATGCCGGTAGACCTAGGGTCATACACATCAAACTTCTCAGAACATGGCTGATCTTGGGCTTTTTATATCTTAAAGAACAGGATTGTGTGAGCAGCAGAGAGCAGCTGACCCCGGATCAGAGTGAAGAATGAATGAAAAAAATGTAATAATAGCTGAAGTTTGTGAAAAAGGAACTTACTAGCATAAAAGGCATAAAGTGCATGTTCGAAAAATACTTGGGCTGAGGTAGACAGATGGATAGAATAGAAAACCAGCTAAATTGCTATTTTTTCTCATTTCTATTTATGATAAACACCGTATTCTACTCTGATGTAGATTTAATCTAATTCTAACATAGATCTTAAAGGAATGATTGGGTGAAAAATAAAATGTACACAATTTTCCACTATACCTCAAATGTAGTTGATGAGCCAAGATAAGTTTCGTGTCCAAATGTTGCTGCTTTAGTTCAATACTGAAGCTATGAGGTTAGCATCGCTAACAAAAACTACAAGTCAATAATTACCCAAATCCTTTCCGTAAATATATCCCCAAAACTTCTCTCAAGCTAATAGAACCAGGGCCTTCATTAAGGTTGTACAGACTTGTTGATGTGGTTTAGGACACACAGTGAACTATAACAGCGAACAAAACTTCATCATGTAACTGAACGAAGTGGGTAGCCACTGTTGTAGCAATTTAGTGTCAAAATCTGACATGCTACATAATGTAGTATCCATAGGCGTGCATGATGTGCATGCATGGGAAAGGGGTCTGATTCTGTGGAGGATTTGGAACTTGCCACAAATATGGCTGCTTGAAACATTCAGCGCCACAGTGATGTTTTGTTCATTTTTATAGTTCACAGTAACGCATATTGTGTCCTAAATCACACTGACAAACCTGAGTTAACTTAATAAAGAGTGGGACCCAGTTGAGAGAGGTTCTGGGGATGTATTCACAGAAAGGATTTGGGTGACTATTGACTTCTAGTGCTTGGTAGCAACATTAGCCTTCAATTTTGTTCCAACAGCGACATTATGTATTATTATGTATCATGTATGTATTACCAGAAACTAGCTAGATTTATCAGGTTTGCTTATATAATTTAACAAAACTGAAGGTCTTTGGACAGATGTGGGTGCACATCAGAGTACACAGGAGTTGTAATATAGTTGTAATCAACTTGATTTGCAGTACTGTGAGTTAAATATGGTACAAGTATAAATAGCTGCTAGTATTTTTCTCTCAAACTTTCTAAAGGCTACAATGTTAGTATTGTTTACTTTAAAATTCAGCTGGATCATTTTCCTGTGCCTGAAAAAAATAAGAGGACTTCTGGCCTTAAGCTGGGCTAATACTGTCATTGTTCCTCTACATTTGAGCCACTGCTGCATGTACAGGAATAAGTGTTTGGGATTAATAAAAGCATTGTGATGTGAATCATGCAGGCCTAGCTGCTCAGAGGATTAAAATTACTTCATAACAAATGCAAATGCACAATGAGTACAAACCTTAGAATAAAGATGAAAGGCCTAGAATTACAGGACAATCAAGCTACGCTTTAAATCTCAGTGCTTGTTGCCCCAACTTACTGTTGATAACACTGTGGTTATCTGCCCCACATTCTGTGTCGCCCACACCCTGACACACAGTGCAGCACAGAGAGCAGGTTAGCATCTCTTACTGTATCCAAACCCTAAACAACCATGAGAGAAACCACAAAGCTCCTGGCAGCTGAGTATAAAAGGGCAGCTTCAACCACCAGCTCATACAAGGCTTCCCTCTCCTGAGAATGTGAACAGCAGGGCACAGTGTGTGTGTTAGGGGTGCACACCACTGCCCTCTAGCCAAAGGATCTCAAAACTGAGGGACCTGATATATATATGCTGAAGATTTGATGGGATGGTGGATGATTACACATGTTTACTTCAGTCCTTTCACCTGCCATAAGGCAGGAAAGAACACATGTAAAACAAAATAAAATAAAATAAGCAAGCAGCATGAATGAACTATGTAGGTACATAAATAAAATAAAACAAGCAAGCAACATGAACGAAGGAAAAAAAATAAATAAATACTGCGTAGGTATATAAATAAAATAAAATAGCAAATGTAAAATAAACTAAAATAAACATACATTAGCAAGTAGCATAAATTAAAGAATGATTAAATAAATAAATAAAGGTAGGTTGGTATATAAATAAAATAAAGATAGCATACATAAAATAAAAAAAATAAAATAAACGTAGATTGGCAAGCAGCATGAATGAAAGAATAAATGGATAAATGAATACGTAAATAAATAAATAAATAAATAAATCTGGCAGACAGAAAGGGCCGCGGTGGGGTGCTGGAGCCTATGAATAAAACAAAAATAGCATAATAAAAGGTAATAACGTAATTTAGCAGGAATTATCATTATTTTTGTTGCTGCATTCTCATTGGTTTATTCAGCGTGGTTGCTCTGTTTTGTCTATTTGATCTATTTTAGACAATGAACGTGGCTTTTATTGACTTAAAATGTGCGTATGTGTATATGTACGTATATGTAGCTTGTACGTTTACTGCGTAATTAGCAGACATCGCTGTTCTGAAGGCCCATTTCTGCATCTATTTTGTGCGAGAAACAATGAACATCAGAAGCGAATCTGAATCACCAGGGGGCTCAGATGGTGCTCCTGGAAACCTGATAAAGCCAGAGTGCGACTGGCATTCAAACCGCGGTGTGGACGAGAACTCAGTTCACTATAAACTCCTCATGGTTCTCAACTGTGTTGCTGAATTTTCATTATCGTCACTTTTCCTCGCTCTTCGAGTCAAAGCAGACTCAGTAAGCATTCCAGTCTTCCTCCTAGTTCCCTGCAAAGTGTACTGCACAGAGTTTTCAGGCATTTTCAGGGTGATTCCAGACCACAGGGAGTGAAAGAGTTCCGTTAGAAGGGAATTTCAAACTGCATAGGGAGTAGTGAACAACTGTTTATCACTTCACAGGAAGCTGTAGGAAAGTTTACCCGTCAGTCATTGCAGGTCTCGTGAAGAAGCGTGTTGGATTATGAGGCTGCTGGACGTTCCGAGTGAAGGTATTTATCAGCTGCAGCGCCCTTAAACGACACCCAGCGCTCGAGTGTGTAGGAAACATTACGGTACTGCTTAGGGACCCCGAGGACTGGAATGCCGCTTGTTCACGTGACGTCTTGCTCTGGGATGGATTAGTGATGACTGATAAATAACTGGCGTTTAAATAAACTCAAAAATGTAGGGCTGACTTCACAGAGTGAAAAGAAACGCGTACGTCTATAAACGTTTTCTTTGGGGACTACTTTGCCTCACAAAGGCCTACATATATCCCTTAACTATTATTGCTTTTTTTTTTTTTTTTTTTTTGAAAATGTATGTTTTA
>JAILXH010131940.1:0-14403 GCA_023558415.1 Piaractus mesopotamicus
AAAAAAAAAAAAAAAAAAAAAAAAAAAAAAATATATATATATATATATATAATTCTGAAGAGTTTAAGATGGAGAAGCAAATATTTGAAAGTCGAGCATTGCCAAATGATTAAAAAATGGATGTTATACCAACAGTTATATGTCTCAACAGTTAGTTATATGTCATTTGAGCTATTAACCACTCTCCACTTGTTTTACTCTGTGGTTAAGATGACTTTGGAAGCTTTTGGTCATCAGCAGTAAAGGGACCTCTATGAATAGCTGGCTATATTTACATGGCTTGGCCCTCAAACGAAGTCATAGTCTATTAAAAGTGGGCATGTATCTGAGTCAAACGCTGCACGCGCTGTAAGCCGCTTTTCCGTCTCGCTGATCTGATGGGGAACGATTAAGCTGTCGTCCTGCTCTGTCGCTGTTTGTTTTATAGCAACAGACAGACAAATGAACACACATAGAGTGATGTGGAGTAACACAAAATGATGTGGGATATTCATAAAACATCAACCTCCTGTATTTATTGCTGCTGTCATTAATGACTCAGTGCTCAGTGCTAGGGTTGAAAGGGTTATTTTTAAAAATTTATTCAGATACGAAATTATTGATCACCTGTTAAAATGTAATCTGTAACTTATTCCGAAAATTACTGTATTTGTAATACATTGCCCTGCCTTGCCCATGTTGCCATTGTTGTCCTTGTTAACGTTCTCCCCTGTGTCACTGCCATGTGCTTCTGTTTTTGTTTTCTGGCTCCTCCCTTGTTCCACCCTTTTGTTGTGCCACTCACCTGTTTCTTGTCTGTAGCTCTGCCCACTCAATAGTCCCAGGTGTTTGTTTGTTCTCGGTATACTTATACCCCGTGTTTGCTTTGTGTCTTGGCTTTGTGATTTGTGCCTTTCGTTTGTATTCATTCAGTAGGTTTTTGGTTTAGATTTGTCTTTCTCTGTGTTCTATGTTTTATTCCTGTTGTTTGAACAGGCAGCTCGCTGCATCTATGTTTGATCTTGCATTCTGTAACGGTGTACACTGTCAGAAAAAGGGGTACAGTGTAGGTACACTTTTTGCTTCTCAAGGTACAAACAATGGTTTTGAGGTCCAACTGGGACGTTTTTTCTAGGTTAAAGGTACATATGTGTTGAGGGTACCACTCCAGTGACAAGAGGGATAGCCATCAATAGTACCTTTTTTTCTGAGAGTGTAGGCAATGAGGCTTGATACAAGTGTGAGTTGCTTATTTTTATATCAGATATATCAGAATGCAAGAAATTAGTAGCTGAGATGAGTGAAAAAAGAGATATCCATAGTGAAGAGAATTAAACAAATGAACAAAAGTAAACCAAACAACAGAAATAAAAAATAGAACCGAACATCAGGGAAGACAAATCCAAACCAGAAACCTACAGGATGAATACAAACCAAAAGTATAAATAGCAAAAGCAAAGCAAGACAAGACGCAAATTAAACGCAGGGGTATAAATTTACTAGGAACATACAGCAAACACCTGGGACTAATGAGAGGGCAGGACTACAGACTATAGACAGGTGAAGTGCCTAGCAAAAGGGCGGCGCAAGGGAGGAGCAGCAAAACAAAAACAGACGCACATGGGACAGTATCAACAAGGAGGGGAAAATAGACAACAAAATGAGCAAGGCAGGGCAACATGTTAATATTAAAGTCACGTAATCTGATTACTTTCCGTTACTTTTGAACTGCTTGTCTTTTGCAAGGCATAAAATTAAATAAAGATGAAAAAAACATTTTCAACAAGATGACTTTAACACAAGGCAAGGAAATAGGAAAACTGCACTGTTTCAAGAAATATTTCAAACAAAGATGACACGTTGGTATAGTGCAAGTTGTGCAAGTTATCATTCTGAAGACCAACTGGTGGTATGTTCAATCTCATATTCCTGTAGCTCTCAAACAGCATTTGCATCATTAAAAAAGAGCAATTTTAGTAAAGTCTTTAAAGGGGAATTCCACAGATTTTTTTTTTTTTAATTTCTATATAATTAAATGGCTAAGGTGTCAAAGAAGTCATTCAGAGTGGTTTGGTGTGAAATGCTCTATATTAGAGACACTTAGGAGTCAGAACTGTTTACAGTGGTGGTGATAAAACTGGACATCCGAAGTGTTTAATGCTTCTAAAACCTCCCTCACAGAAATCTATTACATGGCATGGTTATGAATACACTGCTTAAAGCCTGAGACAATGTTTTACGATAGCTCTGAGATACGATTTTGGCTTAAAATGTGTTTTCTTTAATTCATTCACGGTGGAGGTCTACATGCATGGCGTTGTAAGGCAAAATTGTCCCCAAAAATAAATTTTGTTCAAATTTACCACTGTTTTACCGTTATTAACTTTACATATAAATACTCAGAAGACGCATGGAGGTTCACTGGTAGTTTTGGATAGTAAATAAAATGCCTTTATCAGCGTTGTAGACATTGCGTTGTAGACCAGGGGCCGTATTACAGAAGCTTCCTGTCTTTTTGTCTTAAGATATGACAAGTCAAATTTTTCACAAATTTGTATTGCAGGAGCAAATCTTAATTTAGCAATCTTACATTACAGCATTTTATCTTTTCTCAAGTTAGGAAATCTTAACCTTCTCGATCAAAGTCGACAATCATGTCTGTTACCTAGCAACCGACCGTATGCGCACAACTGAAATGTAAACACTTCACCAAAATAATCTAGGTAGCCAAATAACTGGCTACCGTTACTGATGTAAAAAAGGTCAATCGAAACTAAAGCACGATAAAGTTTAAGTTAAGAATATTGTGACAGCGCCTCATGTCGTTTATCAGAGCTTCAGTTTCAGTTTCCCAAACGCTTTAGCCGACTGCACTAACATTACTCAGACTACTGCAATGATAAACAAAGCTAAATTTACAGTATTGGCATGGGATGCAATTAAATCAGCTCGTTCTCCTCATTAATAACCCCCATCACTGTAATATTTTAATTAACAAGTTTTATCAACCATAGCACAACAAAGGTAATAAGAGGGAGCAGTGGAGATCGTGTCTGCGGTGTCTGGGATTTTTAAAACGCTGAAAAAAACCTTCATAAGTCAAGGCACCGTTTTCAATGTAGATAAAAGTAACATCATTATGCTGTGAACTGTGAACTGTGCTGCCTGTCACTGCATAAAATGATAGAAACAGAAGTTAAGACAGCTCTGGGGTTGTCTTGAGGTTAGGAGAATATTTAGGAAAGTATGTCTAGAATGTTTCTGTAATACTGTTTTCTTATCTGGAGTTAGGATAAGATTATGAATTTAAGAACTGTTGTTCTGTAGTAGTTTCTGTCCTAAATTCAGTCCTAACTAAAGTCGCCATGGCGACTAAACAGATAAGTATGAATGGGTAGGTTTGTTTACAATAAACCATTTCACATCAAACTACTCGGAATGACTTTGTTTATGTCTCAGCGACTGAATTATGCAAAAAAATGTACGGAATTCTCCTTTGAGAACATATTTATTGTTTAATTCATTGTAAAGATGCAACACACAAAGTAATATTGCGCTACTTAAATGTTTTCCTTTAGCTTTAAATATTTGTAATTAAGCCACAGCTGCCATTACGGTGCAAGTTGTGTCATTAAACCAAGTGTGGGAAAACGAATGTACACCATCATTTGCTTGGTGCTAACATAACTTAGACAAGAACCATAGACTAACTAGACCACTTAGACTAAAATAACCATAGACAAGAAAATCATCAGGAGTGCTCTTTGTAAGAATGGTTTGAATACAGTCATGCTAATTACCTGTTTTCTGTTTTTTTTTATGTCTGATCTGATTATTGTATTTTTTTCTGAAACTGTAACAGTTACCTTTTTATATCTTGATAAGGTAACATTATTAGATGTGTTCTGTTACTCACCAAGTCTGAATCTTTAAACAAATAGCATGTGACTTGACATTTCAGTGCTTAACAGCCGCATTTTCTGGCTAGACGTTTTAGAAAATCTAAAATGAATAAGAACTTTAACCTTATAACTTGATCAATGAGCAGATCATTTCAAGGCCGTGTCTGTGTTAAAAAATCCCGGCCTAGTCCTTTGTGAAAACTAAATGATTGGACTTTTATCTCATATTCCATTTATCCCTGCAGCTCCCCATTAGCTTGCAATTAAAATTTCTGAAGAGCCAGCTTTTAAACTTATTAAAGGATATTAGGCTGCTAAGAAATGTGTAACCTGGAGGTAAAAATGATGACTCTCTGTCTGCATGTGTGAGTGCTTGATTGTATGTCTGTGTTCTTCTCTCGCTAGCTAGAGGAGTCGAGAACAGGAGCATCAGGGTCAGCGGGCGGGGCAGACTCGTCCCGGCAGGAGCGTGAGAGGGAGCGAGAAGAGCAGCAGAGGCTCCTGGCCGACAGCCACGGCCTGGCTATGGAGCTGCGCTGGAAGCTGCAGCATGGGGAGCTGCGCTGGAGCCGGGAGAGGAGCGAACTTCTCGAGCGGTTCGAGAGGGAGCGGCAGGAGTGGGACCGCAGCGTCCGCGACCTGCGCCGCAAGATGGAGAAGGTCAGGCAGTGCCTCAGAACCGGATGGTCCAGTACTGCAACAAATAATATATTGGCAAGTAAAATGATCTCAAATCTAGTCAATATATCTAATATTTCTCATTTTAAGATTCTTGTAAGCTTATTATAAGCATATTATAAACTTATTTCTAGACCATTTTTACGTGTTTCAAGTAATTTTATTTATGTACGTTTATCTTACTATATCAGCAGATACTTTTGCTTGTTTCAAGCATATTTCTCACAACAAGCAAAATGATCTGCCAATAAAGGAAGACGATTTTACTTCATAAACTTAAAACAAATAAATTGTAATGTCAAGAACACTTATAGTAAGCTCAAAATGAGAAATATTAAAATATGTTGACTAAATTTAACATCATTTCACTTCCTAAGATACTGTTGTTTTGCACTGCAGTGCTCTTATTAAAATATTTATATAAAGTCTAAAGATGATGTCATACCACTTTTTGAAACTTTGAGCAACACAATATTGTTTCTTTTACAACTACTATACTTGAAAATGGCCTGTTCTTAATTCAAGCACTTCACTTCAGATGGGCATCTAAAAGTATGCTCAAATTACTCAAACAGTCTGCGACCCCACAGGGAGAAATACACAGCTAACAACGTCACATCTCACAATGTGAGTGTGAGCTGTTTCAGGATAGATTTGTTACAGGATTTTCTACTGATTTTGCCCTGTATTTCAAATATGTAGAGTACTGTGCAAGTCTTAGGCCCCTAGGCAATGTATCTCAGCAGTCACTGAGTTTCTGCCAGTGGAACACTTTATAACTTCAGAATAAATATAAACACCTAATTAAGAAGAAATAACAAGAATTTCTTGTTTTGAAAAAGTTAGATGATTTGAGCTAGTAGAAGAACACAGATTTGGTTCCTGATTTTTCCTCCATGCTTCCAGCCACTGCACTGATTGTTCAAATCTGTCACTACCACACCTGATTTAACTTCCACACCATACTTGGGCAGGGTTCCCACACCTTATTGTACTGTTTGCAACACCGATTCTGTCGGGACTTCTCTGCATATATTTTGCTATTGCAGTGAGATTAGCAAATTCTGGAACTGTATATTGTCCACATTGTCTGATATGCTTAAAACTCTCTGTTTAGTAAATGGTGATAGTCTCTTCACCTTCACATGAATCACATTAACTCAAAAACGATTAATCTTTGCGGGTCTAACTGTTGCTAAAAAGCAGAAATTATAATATATATTTGTTTAATCCGAGTATGTGACTACTGCAACAATGGCTACTATTCTACTATGATATTGTCTCCCTTGAGCAGACTACTGCAATGATAAACAAAGCTAAATTTACAATATTGGCATGGGATGCAATTAAATCAGCTCTTAAGGGTTTAGTACTAGCCCATTAGATAAATGCCCACAAAACTCACCCTACACTTATTTTCTTACTTGGTGTGACAGCGTTTATATTTGTATAAATATGGACTGTGATCTTGACTGTGCCTATTTATGTTTGTCTGCATTGAACAGGAATGTAAGTTACATATCTGTTAAAAGGTAATAAAAAGTTGATCACAAAATAGTGTTAACAAGGCATTCGGAGTGGTGAAACTTACCAAGTCAGAATTGTTCACGGGGCGGTGATAGGGCAGATGTCTGAAGAGTTTAATGCCTCTAAAAGCTCCCTTTTAGTGCTTGCTAATAGTTCAAAACATCTAACAAACTAAAAAAAAAAAAAGAAAGAAATTATTGTTACATTTTATTAAATAGGTTTTATTTATATTTATTCTGAAGTTATAAGGTGCTCTACTGGCAGAAACTCACTGAGTGCTGAGATAAATGCCTGAGACATTGTTTTGTGATAGTTTTGAGACATCGTTTTGGCATAAAACATATTTTCCTATATCCATTCATGGTGGAGGGGTACGTGCAGGGAGTTGTAAGGTAAAATGGTCCCCAAAGAAAACAGCTTTTCAGATTTACCATTATTTACTATCTGCATTACATGCAAAAACTCAAAGACAGCAGACAGAGGGTTTGTAAGTAATCAACAAAAGTTGGAACACCTTTTAATTTACTTTCATTGCTGCAGAACAATTGTAAGTTGTTAACCAATCTTGTGCCTTGAAGAAAGACCTTTTTTATTACTCTAAAATGTGCATTATTTTTCTTTTTTCAGTTTATTGTTCAGTTTTTTTGTTTTTGTTTTTTTGCAGTTAACAACTTACCTTTGCACTATGTCAGGTTATTCACTGGACTTAAACTTCTTAAATGTCGATAAAAACTGGAAAAATGGGGATGTTGTAAATCTTTTGACCTGCAGTTTATATCTGTGAGCGATAGCTGAGTTAGTGTTAGCTTAGTCAGTGAGTGCAGGAATAGGTCAGGAAGAAAAGGCTATATTGGATGATTTGTTGACATCCTTATAAACGAGAGATTATTCTGTAATCATAACTCACTGTTTTACATCCTCATAACCCGCAAGATTTACTGTGCATGCAGCTTTTATTTACCTAAGCAGCTGTAAATCTTTTACAAACTGTAACCAAACAAAGTGTACCTGTAAAGTAATTCTGACCACCCCTCCTCTCTCCCTCCCTCCTTTTTCTCTCATCTCTCCCCTATAGATGCAGCGGGAGCTCCCATTCCGTCACTCTGAGGGGGTTCCTCTGTCAGAAGGCGGAGTCCCACATGTCTTCTCACCTCAGGACAGTCCCTGTAAGGCCCCCAGGTCTCCTCGGTCTCCCCGTGCAGCTCCTTGCGTGCCGTCCCGCTCCCACTCAGACTCGGAGGCCACTCTGGAAGAGAGGGGGGTGGGGAGGACGCGGCCCAGTGAGGGCCACCGACCCCCAGAGAGCCTATTCCTGGATGCTCTATCCCTGGACCCACCCAACGAAGCGGAGGTGCCTCCTCCATCCAGACTGGAGAGTGAGAAGAGGTTCCCCTGCCTAAATGAGGTAAGACGCAGCGTTTTTTAAGAGCTGTATAGTTTAGCGCTTAAAAGTATAGAGTGCTTTTGTCATTTTGCTATACGTTGTATTAACATTACAAAATTATTTAAATGAAATCGCATATTTACATTAGACCGACTAAAGTGATGCATTAAATTTACTCAATACTGACTTTTTTCAATAATTCTGTTAGTGTAGGTGTTACCATGACAACAAGCATCACATGAGTCCAGTCAGCGTGAGACGAGCAGCAGTGAGCAGTGCTTGTGTTTTTAAGTATTTTAAAATGATGTCAGACTCAGGATAATGTACTTGACATGTACTTATCAAAGAAGGGCGAGAGGAAGACATTGTGTTCTGAGACACATAAGCTGGACCCCCGTCCCACCGCCGTCTTTTAGAGTTCAAAGCATAAACTTCGTCTACTCTGCTCCCACCATGCTGAACGTTATAAACTTTAGTTATGACACAGAACGTACTTAAACTTTCCAGTTGGGGATGTAATTGGATACAGGTGTTTACATGGTTATTCTTTTTCTATTTATCGTATTGTTTACAGGATTACCCACCTTGTTTAATCGGATAGAAATTGTATTCTGAATGGCCTCAATCGGACTAGTCTATTCTAATTGAGGTGCATACATGGACGTATTCTATTCCAATAGATAATAATAATAAGATTAATAACGGATTATTAGGCTGCATGTAAATGTGGATAATGCGAACATTAAAAAAACATGGTAAAAACGTAAATTGTTTTTTTGACCTGCAGAACAAAAGCATACACACAATCCTAACTTTTCATCAAATTCAAATCATAATAAAACATCTTATCTGCTTAGAGACATAAACATGGTATTGATTGAACAATAAGAATCCACACTTTTACCATAACTTCTCTGATTGTTTCTATGAGCTATGAGAAATACTTGATAGAATATGGCTGGAAACAGCAAAGGGTCACCTGAAGAGCTAATTATTGGTCAAAATGCTACAGATGTGACTGTTAGGGTGCGTTTATACTTGTATAACCAAGCAGAAAAAGATACATTGTTACATTTTAGTTCAGGTTTGCTTAGCTTTCACACATTTTTAACATCAAACCAAAAGATGTAAACAAAAGTCATATGAGTGAAAGGTCACAACTGCTTGGGCAGATTTTATGATTTACAATAGCTGTGATAATGTCCACCAAACTTTCTGAGTCATACTGTTTTCTGTTCTATCTGGGCTCATCGTTTTTATTAATGCCTTGTTTTATCTGTCTTGTGATATTAAAGCAATAAGCCACTGTGTTACCATGATTTTGCACAACACAGAGCAGCATGAGATCCCTGTAACAGCCTTGAGTGGCTTATCTAATTTATGTGTGTAGTCAAATGTGTATATCAACTGTTTTATAATGACTTCAAATGTGCTTCAGCCTCATTTTAAAACCCAAACTATCCATTCTATATTTACCGATTCTGGGCTTATGAAGTGATGATGAAACATCACAGATTCTGTCTTTGGTCCGTTCAGACATCTTTGGTCTGTGTTGCGTTCATACTTTGAAGGAACCACATTAGAGTGCATTTGAAGCAAACTGAGACCGACCTGCTCAGGGGGTCTCGGTCTGCTTATTTGGCAGTGTTCTCACTTGCTCTACTGAACAGAACAATCGCACCAGGGTTTGTTTTAATCAACAAGCCTGCCAAGTCTGAACACAGCCTTAGTCTACCAGTTTGTGTTGACCCTGTATGAATGTGGAAGTGTATGTGCACATGCTCTAACTGGGGTCTGTGTTACAGGCGCTGAATGAAATCTCAGAGAGAGCAGATCCTGCACTGTATGGGGAGGAAGAGCTGAGCAGCGGGAGCCTCCTCAGGTACTCTGTGTGTTCGCATGTGTCTGTGTGCATGTCCTACACTGCAAGAAATTGCATCTTTTCAGGTAAATTAATCTTAATGGAATATTGTGTTATATCTAAAATTTCCCATTTTGAAATTGTTGTAGGACAAAAATATGTGACCTATTTCTAGACTTGTCTTATTTTATCATGTGATTATCTCACTACATTTACAGATAATTTTGCTTGTTTCAAGCATATTTCTTAAAACAAGACAAATTGTCTGCCAATTTAGTTAGATAATCACTTAATAAAATCACATAAAACAAGTTAAAAGTCTGTAAATAAATTAAATAATCTTATGTTCTTACAGCAGTCTCATAACAAAAAGATATAATTTTTTGCAGTGTCACCAGAGAACAGAGTTATCACTCAGTCTTCCCAACTGTGTGTTTATATGAGGTTACAGTGGCTTTGATTCATATTTAACCCTAAGAAAAGACCCCTTACACAATCTAGATCTAGGACTTTATCTCTTTGTCGAACCTTTCCTTTTTTTTTAGTCTAAATCATAATTGCTGGATAAGCACACTGTTTAAAACTATTTATCTTGTCAATAAACATACATTATAAAAGAAGTAACAAAAATAGTTGAAAATATTTATTTTGAAAATAGTTGATATCTTAGGAGCTAGTTTGAAGAACAAAATTTGGTTCCAAATTTTACCTGGACACCTCCCGATTTCCTAGACCTCATAGATTTGTTCAAATTTCTGCAGCAGTGCACTTGATTTAACATAATCAAGTACAATTAACCAAACCAAATGATACTTCTGGGCTTGCATGAGGAGAGGTATGTGTTGTTTTTGAATGCTTACTGACCAGATATTCAATATTTTGTAGAATAAACACTAAATAGTCATGAATTTGATGCCACAGCTGTCCATGGCCGGGAGTCTTGGAGAGCATGATTGGCTTCACTTTCTCCTCCCTCCACACAGTGCAGTGCTAGCCAACGCGGCTTTCTATTAGCTAATGTGACAGAATTGGTAGTTTAGTGTTCTCTAAGTGTGTTGAGCTGTCTTGTGACATTGCATTAGCTGTAGTTTGAAAAGATGTGGTGGTGCTTCATGCATGTGCTAACCTTCACCTTCCCAGCTTGGTAGCATCATATGGGGGGAAGCCTAACCTAATTAGTTGGGAGGAGCTGGCCACAACTAAACTGAAGAGGAACATTGGGATTAAAAAAATTAAACTGAATTGTGATATTAACTCGACAATTTGCCCTTCTGTATTTTGTCTGTGGTATGGTGGCATTGGTTCTGACTAATAGAAACATCATAAAGTGACGTGATACTAGTTTTCCTGCCAAAGGAGTGCAGGAATGTGAGTGTAGTATTTTTGTAGTATTTATTTTTTGGTGCTACTTTTCCAGCCTCCCTGGAGGATGTGCATGAAAAGCTTTCAGAAAGGATATGGCCCAGATAATCTCAGCCAGCTGGCCAAATGTTTAATCACGTTCTATATAATGGCCCACAGATCTCATCAGCAATCATTTGGGTAGTGAATTGGTCTGAGACAGAGCTAGCTCAGTTTGATGAATATATAAAAATGTTTTATGTAGGCAGTGTGTAAAAGCTATGTTATATAATGATTACATGTCGTTTTATACAGTACTGACTTAAATACAGGCCTAAAGAATCTTCCTCAGACTTTTAAAAGATGTACCTTAGAAGCTGGGCTTCAGGTTTGAATCCCAGCTGGGCCTGATTTTCACTGGGAGAAGAAAACTTTCTCCCTTGTTTCTCTCATTGGTATGCAGTGTTGCCCGCCAGTCGGGCGTCTGCATCATATTGCGCAGTCAAGCGCTAAGCATTCTCTTGCAGTTCTGTGTGCTCAGCGCTTCAGCGAGATGCAGAGGCTGAATTCCCACGCACTGGAGGAAGTGCATGTCCTTCCACACTGGTGCTGCTGTCTTGTGATCAAGCTGGAGATAAACGGGGAATAATTAAATAGAAAGAAACATATATCACAAACATACTATTCACACCCAAAATTATACAGAGAGTAGACTCTTTGTAGTTCAGTCTCCATGAGTCGCCAGTTCTTCAGTATCTTTTTAGCTTGCCTTTTTTTTTGTTTTAACCCTCCCTCTAATGTTGTCATGTTGTTGATGAGAGCTACAGTGTTTCCCATGCTTAATTTATACTTGGGAAGTCTGCCCAGGTATATGGATGCCCACTCAAGTATATGTCGACCATTAAAAAACTCGCATTGTAGTGATTGGCATTCTGGCTTTTTTCAGTATGACAGATCAAATAGTGTCGGCACCTTCAGCTCCCAAACACATCTTTATTCAGTAGCCTTGACAGGTTTTTAAATATATCCACATTAGTAATATTATCTATCTACATTAGCTATATTATCTATCATTTCATTTTCAATCATGCAACCTACATGAAAAGATATTGCACTTGAGTTGCATAATGTGAAACTCACCTGCAACAGTTGCAAGCATCCCAACTTCATGGAGCCAAGCAAAACAGCAATAACACATCACATGATCATGTAGAATGACATACTTTCAAATGATTGATATTAAAAAAACAAAATAGAAGATGGTTTATTGGATGGTTGAAAGGGAGAATGTGCAACCTTGAGCTTTGGATAGGTTCTAATAAACTAAAGATGACAACTCTTTAGAACAGGAGTGTTCCATTCTTGTCTTAGAGAGCTGCTGTCCAGCAGAGTTTAGTGATTGGCTACTCAGACACACCCACTGAACATGCTAATTAACAGATTAACAGATGAGGTGAACTAGGTGTGCTTGAACAGGAAAATCACTGAATTGTACTGGATACTAGCCCTCCAGGACCACAACTGGATATTCTTGCTTTTAAATATTCTCCATTAAAGGGGTCACAGTAACACTATGCTGTTCTAACCTTGTGCCGATACTGTCAAACTGTCTCCACAGGGCCAAGTCTGTCTGCTCCATGAGTGATTTCCAGCGTTTGATGGACAGCTCTCCCTTCCTGCCAGACAAGAGCAAGTCGGGTGAGCACGGACGGGACGAGGCCACCCCACCTCTCTCTCCAGATGACCTCAAATACATTGAGGAGTTCAACAACAAAGGTTGGGACCTCCCTGCTGCATCTCTCGCCTCCTGCCCCATCCCAGGTCCTGCACTGCCCCCAACGGTGGTGGAGGCCTGGGCAGAGCGGGGAGACTCCCGCAGACCCCCAGACCCTCCTTCAGAAGCCTTTCAGCCAGCCTCCTGGTACCTGACCACAAGCGCCACCTTGACCACCAACACCATGAGCAGCCCAGAGCACTGCCAGAGGCTGCCTCTGAGGGGTGCCTCTGCATCCGAACATTTTGGGGTCCGCATCCTTCACAGCCCTACTAGGGGCGAGAGGGCAGCCCCTGGGCCTTCAGAGCAGGAGTACATGTTTTCCAAAGTGAGCAAAGCCCAGGCAGGGGAGGGGGAGGACGTTTTTGGAGGCAGATGGCCTTGTGAGCTGAGGGGACACCATCTGGAGACAGGTCTGGGTTATGCTTCCTCACTGGAGCTGGAGCTGTCCCGCAATCTGAGTGATGACATGAAGGAGGTGGCTTTTTCTGTCCGCAACGCTATCCGCTCCAGCACGGCCTCCGCCCCCACCCAGCTGCGGGATGCATCCTGCCAGACCAATGGCTTCACCACACGTGGGACGCAGACCACCCAGACCATTAGTGTGGGCCTGCAGACTGAGGCCCTTCGAGCCCTCACCAGCAGCCCCCATCGCTGCCTCACGCCAAAGGGGGGTGGCTCCACGCCAGTTTCCTCACCCTCACGTAGCCTCAGGAAGGTGCAATATTCGCCTGCGGCACAGGGCAAGTTCGAGCGCCCCTGCTGCTCACCGAAATATGGCTCTCCCAAGCTCCAGCGCAAACCCTCCTCCACCGCCCCCACAGCTAAACCTGAGGCATCCAGTGGCCCATCCCGAGCCCCAACACCTGCAGTCGCCTCCCAGCCACCCAAGGGCAACAGTGAATCAGCCTGGGCCCGCTCCACCACCACCCGTGACAGCCCCGTCCACACCACCATCAACGACGGTCTGTCAAGCCTCTTCAACATCATTGACCACACACCTGTTACTTACGACTCACAGCAAAAGTTCAACAGGTCACCTAGCCGCTCCCGGCCTGTTGAAAGCGGGCCCGCAGGTAGTTACGGGGCAGCACAGGAGTTGTTGAAAGTGTCCCGGGGCCGGTCGCCCAGCCCTGTGCAGCTCATAGTTGAATCGCAGGACGAGAAGACCCTCGAAACAGTTAGCATCAGACAGGATCTATCAGCTCCGCCCGGCTACACGCTAGCGGAGAACGCAGCACGGATTCTGAATAAGAAAATGCTGGAGCAGGGCTTCAGGGACGAGAAGAGGCCGCCCAGTTCAGGCGGGACATCCCAGAGCAGGACGGGAGACGCGGACAAACCTGGATGCATTGAGGTAAAAATAGACTGTACTCAAGCACACAATCACACGTTCTGTGAGATTCCTTTTTTTAAGCAACGTGCAACTTTGAAACCCCTTAAACTCTTGGTGTATTATTAATCTTTAGACATATTATTCACTACAATAAACTCTGGCTGGCCCGAATACAATTTTGCAGGCTTCAAATACTTGATTGTTCTTAAAATCACCCTTAAAAAAATCCTATTTGAACCATTTGTAGTCAGCATTTAATTGAACAGATACTATTCCATTTTGATCAGTGTTTCAGTTCACACTTAGAAGCCCTACTGGTGACATCCATTCTTAATAAAAACAATGCATGTCCACAACTTACTAAGACATGGGAACAGGATCCTAAAGTGTGGTCACAAAGTTACTGAACGCATGTAGAGTAACCATGAGGAACACCCAAAACAGGTACTTTAGTCGAAATACATTTAAAAACGCATTATTATTTTAAAAAAGCAGAGGGAAATCGGTAGATTTGTTGTTTAATAAAATTGGTCATTTTAGCTGCAAAATTAGAGCTAACTGTTACAAAACTGAATGCTGATGCGGCCGATGTGCCGGCTTGTCAGTAATATATTTCTACTG
>JAILXH010131947.1:5633-16794 GCA_023558415.1 Piaractus mesopotamicus
TTCACTTCACTCATCAGACTCTGCCCTCACCATCCAGAGTGATTTCATCCACCTGTGACCATCCATCAGCCAGCAATCCAGCTCCAAAATCACCCACAACCCACTCCTCACTGTTATATTACATCTCTGCTTTTAGCCTTCATATTATAAACAAAGGGCTTTCAGTTTACATTGATTTTGAGTATTAAAAATATCTGATATTAAATATGCAACTCAATTTGTAATTAAAAATAAAGCCTGTCTTGCTGTGAGTTTTAGCACTGAGCACGACTACAAGAGGACAGAAAATCAATAAAAAAAACATGTCCGTCTTACGCTAATTTTTTATTTTTACTCATAATAACCAATAGAATGAATCACCATCAAAATTATTGCACTTTCAGCTCACAGACACTCCAGACTAACAATTTCTGAAAAGATAACTACTACTGCAATTGTTTTCAAGACCTCTATAATTAAACAAATACAAAATTTAGCAGGTGCTAGGTAAAAATTTGATCAGAAATGACCCAAATTTATAAAGATATCAAATTTCTGTTAGCATTTACATGTCAAACAATGGCATATCTGAGTAGCCCAGGATCACCTGAAAATAACAACATATGGCATGTGTAACTGCCACATGTAAATAACTGCAATAATTATAATTGCAATTGTAACTGACCCACAAAAAAAAAAAAAAAAATTCCGAAAAGTTTCTAAGGATTAATGGCAGTTTTGAACTGAAAAATTAAAGAAATGGTGAGTGGTCTCTGACTTTTGCACAGTACTGTACAGAGAAAACAAATCTTATCTTCTTAAAAAATCTTACACTCAGCTTCTGACTCCTCATCATCATCGTCATCATCATTGCTGTCGTCTTCGCTCTCTTCTTTGGCAATCTTCTGCCGGGCACTCTTAAACACAGACTGCAGTACGATGGAGTCCTCATAGATCTGAAGAAAACAGCATGTCAGTCAAAGCTTGAAGACAACAATAAGGACCTTGCTGCACTGCTGAAGAAACAGTGCCGTGTTCAAGCATAAAGGATCTGTGTCAGTATTTCTGCGGGAATGTCTGAGCTTACACAAGCCTTATAATGACACAATAATGCAGAAAAAATGGCTAGTGAACAGGTGACAGACACAATTTGAAAACTTCACTCATACAAATAAAAAATCAAAGCCTTATTTTCTACAGTTGAATGAGTAAATGTTTATATACAACAGCAAACGCTTGCACGCAATTAAGCTGTTCGGATACAGAGAATTCAGAGTCCTACAAAAATGTGGGGAGAGTTGTTTTTAAACATGAATTCCCTCTACAGATGTGACCATCTCAGAGCAGATAAAATGCTGGAATCAATTATAGAAACGAGGATTCTGGAACATAATTCCACTCTTTCTGGCAAAGAAACTGAGGGCACCTTTATGGTAGTCCAAAAGAAACATGCAAAAAGAAGATTATAAGTGGAAAGAGATGCTAAACTTCCAAATGTCCAATATCAGCTGATACAAATCCAACTGTACTTTTGGTCCAAATGGAAGAGCAGAGTTCTCATACAAAAATAGTCTGAAAGAAAACAGGGTAAATTCTCTAAAGGACAAAGCTTGAAAAGCTTCCTTAACGGTGCAATACATGATGACAACACATCCGAAGGTCCTTAGGGAAACAGTATAAAACATATCTTCACTGAAGTAAATAATCTGAAACATCTCCATATGCTGGTGATGATTTTTCCGTGAGAGCTGAAAAAAAATCTATATTTTGTTCTACAATTTTGCTGTCTATTGTGCTATGATATTCAACCGCTGAAGCGATTGAAATCTTTCCATAGTAGTCCTTGACAACATCTCTTATATAAGATAATAGCAGTGCGCATTACATGCTTTCACTCACTCACCTGGGAACCTTCCAGATTGTAGGTTTGAGCATTGTGACAAAGGAGCATTACATCCTTCTCCAAATCGCCCAGGCTCCTGTACTTATGGTTACGCACTCTCTCCTACAAACATATCACATCATGTCTCAAACATTCAAAGCACTTCACGGCCTATACACCAACTATGGCATCTATTAAAAATGGGCAATTACATTGCTGAAGAGAAAAGGAGACAATGGTAGCATTGCATAACAAATTGAAAAATAACACATTAACTTGTAAGCATTTAGTATTATCACATCTTGCATTGTGCACTAAAAATCCAATTAAAACCTTCATGCCTGGTTAATCCTATTATCATCCACCCTAAGAAATGAAAGTGTCACTCAACCATTTATCAAGCAATAGCATGTCACAACAGTGAACGAAGAATGAGAGGTTGAGAATCAAGTTATCTTGAGGGAGGGACTCCGCGCTTGCTTGGGCTTTTACCTTGATCTTCTTGAAGTCCACTGGCTTCCTTATCAGTTCATAGTACTCTGGGAGCTCTTTCCTGGAAGGCAGCTGCACAAAGACTTCACTAAGCTGCCGGCCTGATCTGTAATCGGACACAGAGAGCCAGGTTTAGTTGGATTCCTCTGGACAGCATGAAGATTAAGAGTGGAATATGTGGTTGAGAAAGATTTTCTGTTGGTTTCTCATCTACAGAAGATCTTGCTATATTGGTTTGTTTACACTGAATGCAAAACAGCACTACCTAAACTTATTTAATGCCATGGGGTGACTCTGTGACTTTTACAAAACAGTGAGCAGACATCTAGAAGCAAAGCATATATAACCATATGAGGCCTAAAGCATTCCCACAGTTTAAGAAGTCATGATTTCCACTGTGTTTGGGACAAACACAAACATATTTCTGGTAGCTGTTGGCATCCTATATCACCCGCCTGATGGAATTTGTTATAATTTAGTTCCTCAAAATAAATAAAGTTATAATATAAACAATATAATTAGAATTTAGTTTCCTAAATTTAGGCAAGTGACAAATAAATCAAAGCTAGAGAGGAAAACATGATGTAAGCTCAACCATGTCTTCACTAACAGCCAAACTGAGTAGTTCCCTTCACCCCTTCTCCCTCTCCAGCCAGAAGAGTTAGTGTCTGCCAAGACACGTAGCAGGACCTACACTCAAAACACAGATGATTCATTATCCATTTCATGACTAAATCAGGGTTCATACTGGTGCAATTACAGTGTGCTGGACTCTACAGACCTGTCACATTACTGTTGGGGGCTTTTTGGAAGGATGCACATCATTATGGTCATGATCACTTACCATCAAAGTTTAATGCTTGGTTTAAAACAATTCTACTTATTAAAAAACTATTGAGGATGGAATTCAAGTAGCAGTATTTCTGTGTAAGTCACGCCATCCCCAATGTTTCATATACACAGAGACCATATCACACAGATCCAAAGCAATTACTATAAATATTTCTCCAATTTAAATAACAAATGCTCTGATACCCAAAATACAACAGGGAGCAAGTTATGTAAACTATCTTGTTTCTAATTAACACCAACAGTGAGCTCACTGCAGGGAAGCTGTCAGGGATACAGACAGGTAAGCATGTATTTTAGCTGGCTAATTTATCAAGCTTCATCCACTCTGATGAATTATTGATTCAGAACATGAATGTATGCCACTTAAATGGGCAGGAAGGTACACAAATTAAGATGCAAGATCTGATCTGTGCAACCTAAAGACTTTAAGTCAGTTTGGAAGTTGTCATTACACCAGATTAATAAAAAAAAGACTAGCGGCTTCTTGTAGAATAAGAAAATGAAGAAAATCTACCAGTGGGCTTAACATACATTAAAAAAATAAAAATTCAAAACTAACATTCTCCCATGGCTTTTTAATGAAAAACAATCCAAATATATATATATAAAAAAAATAATATGTGCTATAATTTAAAAAAAAAACAAAATATCAACGCTTTGGCCTGGATTTACCAATATTGTTATTTTTTTTTTTTTACCCACAATACTGCAATACTGTTGTAATTTTTCCCACTCCTAATGAATACTTATTGTTACGTATTGTTACCCTCCTCCTTGAAGACAGCATTACAAAATTCAATCCAACTATGAGTGAGTGAGCATTGCATAGTGAAATCTCCTGTTGTTCCAGTGCAGACCTAAGGTAATATATTTCGAGTCTTCATATTCGTCGTTGTTTCTAAGAAGTAGGTCTTATACAATTACAATTTCTCCACTGTCCCAACAGCAAGTGGAACCAGACTTCCACAGTTGCATGGTGCGACTGTCAGCCAAAGTCCTGTCTGAAATTCTCCACGGGCCACAGCGATCATGGCTCTATTAAATCATTCCAGCGTATTCCATGCACGTGACTGGAAGAAGGATAGCCTCCCTGGAGGACGTAGACTTCAGAGTGGAAAACGTGTGCGACATGCCAAAGCGCAGCTACAAGAATCAGCTGCAATTAAGACGATCACTGAAAAGGCCACACTTGGAAAGTTAAGGAATGTGACTTTATGGAAAGCAGGTAGTGGATTCTTGGAAAAAAAAAAAGCTGGGGTGGGTGTTGAGAGGTGGAGAAGACGAGGCCAGTGGGAGCATATTTAAGGAGAAGAAACACAAGCACTGCCAGTGAAGAAAGCACAGTACATTCAGTACAGAATAACAGACAACCCAGCTTTCCATAAGAAGAGTACACCAAAAATGACATAGGCCTATCAGAATTCCCAGGACATTACATCACCTCCAATAAAAATGAAATCATCCTGGCTGTATGCAGCAGTGTACTGGTGTCATTGCTAAGGGCTAGTTTGAACTGACAGTCAAAACAATGGGATGGGTCAAATTTTAACCAAAGGAAGTCTCAGCTCATAGGCAGAAAAAATATTTGCTTCCTCTTACCCATCTCTGTAGTTGATGACAGTCTCAATGATGGCAGCCATCTGTTTGGTGAGTTTTGGGGGATTAGGGGAAAGCTTCTCAGCCGGGGGGCGTCCTCTCCTCTTCTTGGCCTTTTCCCCATCCTCGCGTCTGCTGCCTTTGTCCACATGTCTCCTCCGTTTACGCTTCTTCAGACGGATCTCTTCCTCCATCTCTTCCAGGTTGCCATCTTCAATGGCCTGTTGGATCATAAAGAGAAGAAGCTATGACTGAAAAAAACTACTCTGGCTCCAAGAATTCAAAATATTGGAAACTGTTACTGAGCGGCATTCACAATGGGAAAAGTAATGTATCTGCTAAAAACTAAGTACACAATAAGAAGTTAATGTCCACATAGTTCATAATGTACAACATATAGTATGATAACATTTGTTAGAAAAATGCATATGAAATAACAGATGTTTAACTTAAGTGCAATAGATTAAATAGTGCAAGAGATATCTCTTGCAATTCATTTTCTTACACACAGTATACAGATAAAAGAAAATCCTGCAATTTAGTAAGAGCAAGTCTCTCTAATCGAGCCCCTGTGCATCACAATGAATCTTTGATTTGAAGCCCCAGCCAAATCTCATCTGTCATGGCAGTGATCTCTCATTAAATTTGGTAGCTCTCTATCTAGAGGTGACTAAAACTACAGAATAGAGCATGTCTGATTATATTGCTCAAATATGGGGTCATTAGGAGTCTCATCACTCTTATGACCTGGTTTGATTGAGCCGAGTGTAATAATGTGGTAGTGATCTTAATTAGACCCATCTATCTGCCATGTTCTCTCCTTCCCCTCTGCTTTTGTTACAAAGACAGCTTGTCCTACTGTGAGTACAGTTGGTTTGAATACTCATCATTCTCCTCAGGTGAATTCTCTTAGATCTCTCCTTAGAGACATATTATACATATAATGTCCTCCAGAATTGTTGGCATCCTTGGAAAAGAATGGTAAAAAAGTGCATGAAAAATGTCTTTGTTGTTTATATCCTATATTGAAAATCTGAAAGAAATCTAACCTTTCGTAGGTCAAAATATTTTTAGAAATCCTCATGGAAAAAATTATTCTGAAACACGCTTGAGTTTTAAAAACTCTTTAGTGGTAACTCATGGCTATCCAGTGTACCCTCACTGTGGAAACATCAGAGAATACACAAATGAAATGATAGAAGATGCTGATGTTCATAAATGAGGCAAAACAGCTCCACAACTAAAAACAGCATCTTCACTATTAGGTCAATATATAAAAAGTTTCAAATGACCTGAGCTAGAACAAAACTTCCTAGAAGAAAGTGCAAGTGTATTTTGCCCCAAGGCACAGAGAGGAGGAAAGTAAGACTTTCTCCAAGGATCACAGTTGGATAGTTTCAGGAGCTGAAAATCTGACTGACCCCCACCCCTCCTGTCACTCACCGCATCACTGAATGATTAAAAAACATACATGCAAACGCGAAGCCCTTGAGCAAAATTCGTAATGATAAAAATGTCATTCTTGTGAATCATGTAAATTTGTTTTATTTAATTAGTTTTTAATTTTTTGAAAGATGAGGTGGGATGGGGTCCTGATGCCAACAAGGAGAATTCTGAAAAATAACCCTCTTTTCCCCAGCAGCAGATTACGACCATTTACTTAGCCAGGCCTTAGTTAGGGCTATCACAATCACAAAATTTTAGCTGATGATTAATTGTGATAAAAATAATTGTGATTAACAATTTGTCTTTTTCATTGTATGCAAATATTAAAGTACAAGCCTAAAAAGGAAAGTAGCAAGTTGCAAAAAATCAAGCATACAGCCATGCGCCTTTCTAACAAGTCTTTTCTCCTCCTACAGCTGATTTGGTCAACTGTAACTTTTTGTGAAGTGGAAATGTCCAGAAGCAAGAACAAGTTTACAAAACAGAAATGGCAATTCCTGAAGCACGTAGCGTATAAAATTATCTATCCTTGGTTGACACTCACTACCCAGCTCCAAACTGCCTTTGGAAGCAATGTCAGCACAAAACGTGTTCAGGAGGAGCTTTGTGGAATGGGTTTCAATAGCTGAGCATCTCCATACAAGCAACAATGCCAAGCATCAGGTGGAATGGAGTAGCATACTGCCGTTGGACTCCAGTGCAGTAGAAATATGTTCTTTTGATTTATAAATCATGTTTCATCATCTGGCAGTCTGATGGACAAATCTGGGTTTGGTGCATGCCAGAGGAACACTACGTGCCCAAATGCATTGTGCCAATTGTAAAAATCCCTTAGTTTCAGAGAAAGGAAAATCTTAATGCTACAAAAGGCATAGGCATTCTAGTGAAGTGTACTTCCCAATTTGCTCCAACTGCTTTGTGGAGGTTACTGTAAAAGCAATGCCCTATTACTACCCATGGTTTTGGAACGAGAGATTCAACACGCACATATAAACATGATATCTGTGTGTCCACACACATTTGGCCATGCAGTGTTTGGTGGATCAGTTCAAAATACTGTAAGGTTCAAAAAACAAAAGCATTATTTTAATAGCCTGTGTATTGTACAGACAAGGACAGCTGGAATTCAATGAGTTTAATTGCTTAGTGCTTTGTGCCTAAATGCCTGGCTGTCCTTTTAAGAAAAAAACAAGAGAAAATAGAAAGGGGGTTCAGCAGACTTAGAAATCTACAAGCACATTTGCACTGCACTCTTTCAAAACCTTACAAAACACCCCAAAATAAACTAAATACCACCACTGATTGAAAAACTCAAGGTACATTTGCTCTGATGATTATTCCATTTACTAGCTTTACTTTCCCATCCCTTTCAGTCCTTTATATTTGCGCTAGAATCCCAGTACATAATTGATTTATCACCACAATCAAAGCCTAATTCTCAGTATTAATCCAGCACACCTGCTAGAATCTGAAGCCAGGTGCTTAGATAGCAAGATGGATCCTCAGAGATAAATCAGTAAGCAGGTGCATGTTGTGGAAAACACAATTTTGCTCTTTTGCACTTTTAATTTTTGCACTTCTATGGCTGATTGGAAATGAGATGATATCCTAATGATGTAAATAAGGCCAGATTAAAAAAGTTTTTTTTCCCCTTTTAGTTGTGATGTCTTCTGCATATAATGCAGGAATCTATGTTAAGCCGTCTGGTTTGAAATAAACAGGAGCAATAATATGATTTTTTTAATTCCCTCTTTTTCCTTTATTCCTCCTATCTGTCAGAGAGGATGTTTAATTATGCAATCAGATTTATCCTATATTGTCCAATCCCATAAGAATTATCTAAACAACATTAGGAACTATCATTTTCAGTCATTCTTTTTCTGCAGTTTCTTTCATTTCATCTGTCTTCCTGTATTTTGGATTGCTAACACAAAGTATGTCTGCTATACCAATAGTGCCTGGCCTGCAAGCCATTACTTAATGAATGTCTTAATATTTCCACATTTTTTAAATTATGTTTTAAGAAATTATATATGGGATGAACTGGCATGTCAACTGCGAGCCAGGACTTCTCATGCAACATCAATGCCTGACCTCATAAATGCTCTTTTGACTGAACGGGCACAAATTCCCACAGACACACTCCAAAATTTTGTGGAAAGCCTTCCCAGAAGAGTGAAAGCTTTTACAGTTGCAAAGGGGAAAGGCAACTCCACATTAATGCCCATGGTTCAGATACCTCAGTGGTAAAGTATTATATTAACACTTTATTTAGCTTAATTCTTAGCACAGAGTTATGATAACCAACAAGATTAGGTGTGTCAATAGAGTCACACTGTAGACTATGTGGAAAGCTTAAGGTTTGTTAATTTATCACGCACAGCTTAATCTTAAAGTGTATGATGACAAAGTTTTCTCGCCAAAATGACTGCAAAGAAGTTACTGCACTCTTCTCTAATATAAAATAATAACGGCACACAATAAAGACATCGGTCAAAAATGTATGCTTCTAAAATGTCCTGTTGTGATCTTGTTTTCAGGGTTGGTTCACTGCCTGCTACTGTCTTTCACACAACGATTCATCAAGCCGAGTGGTTGCCAATGTTTAGTTATCAGATGTTTTTGCTACAGTTCAACACGTTGGCATGGGCATGAAGTTAGCAAAACAGCATAGAGATTGTAACTAAACCTTAAAAGAAAACCCCAGATGTAGTCGATCAGCCATGACACACCTAGAGTCAAAATTTTGCTTCTTTAGTTTAGAATTGGAGCTGCTAGGCTAATGTTGCTAACAAACACTAGAATAGACCATTTTCACACTTTTGTTTTCGTTAATGCAGAAGAATAAATAGTAGCATTAAGTGGCTGCTGGTCGCGCTGTAAACAATAGCTGACACTGCCCAAAATCATGGCTGCAATCCCAAATGCTCCAATAATTCAACTAAACAGTCATACCTGTGTTTCAACTCGATTAAATTTGGACTGGAGAGCGAATGTGGGCTGTACAGTAGGACAGATTTACTCACATTTGTGATTAAAAATGCTCCTCAGCTCCAAGACACATATTTATTCACTGGCGTATTTACAATCCTGGAGATTGTCATCACAGGGGTTTGCTTAAAAACCTTGAGAAACAGTCACCATAGTAGCTTTGTGATTAGTTTACTGTAATTTAGAAATACATGCTGTGTTTCTGTGCTGGTTGTGTTGTTCAGGGCACTTGCTAATGTTGCTAATGTTTACATGGGCTGAATAGGAAGAATTAAACCTGGTGGACATTTTTTTCTCCAAAATGTCGCAATGAGAGCAAATCTCTTTAGGGATGTGTGATGTGGTGTTGAGCATAAAGATCCGCTTCTTCTCCACTTTGCAAAATTTAATGCAGTTGCTTTGACACGGAGGTGCGCTTTCAAATGTGAGATGCGTGGCACAGTTGTCTGCGGCACTGTGCTCCGTTTACCGGGCTCGTCCCTTTGCATGCACAGTGGTAAACACAGTCCACAGCGGCAGACGCAGAGATTATTAAAAATTTAAAAGTTTCTAAGTTTTGCGCAACGCACTGGCCAAGTCAAACTAGCCTTTCCGTCCATGTTGGAGGAACTACGAGACACGGCAACTACTCTCCCATTAACTGCACTGAGGCCGAAGGAGGCTAAAAAACCGGTGACACTCCGTTGCCGCTCTGTTAAACGTTGTAGGCAGAAGATCGACAGCACTATTATTTACAGCCGGATGTGACGACAGAGAAATTGTGAAAAAGGTCTATTTAACCAACACCCAGAATAGCCCAAATCGTTTCTGTAAAAATACCAAACCACAACCAGGTCACACAGACTTGTCGATGTGGTTTGGGACACATCCACATAATTTACTGTGAACAAAAAACTTCACTGCTACAGGCAGCCATTTTAGACAACACCAGGGATAGTATTCATAAAGCAGCCACAAATTAAAGAACTTAGCTTAGATTAGATTCCTTGGTAGCTACAACAGACCGTGTTGTCTAAAAAAAGCTGCCTACAGTGTTCAGCAACACAGCAAAGTTTTGTTAATTTTTACAGTTCTCACTAATTCGTATGGTGTCCTAAACCACATCAGCAAGTCTGTACAACATCAATTAAGACCTAGATGTGGCTTGAGTGGGTTGACAGAAGTTTTGGGCTATTTGGGTGACTACCGAGTTCTAGTGTTTGTTAGCAACATTTATTTAGAACTGGAGCTGTGAGGCTAAAGAAGCAAACTTTGGATTCCAAATACATCTTAACTGATCAATTACATCCAGGGTAACTGGAAAACTGTGTAAATTAGATTTTCCACTATGCCGTCAAAGGCCTACTAACAAAAAGGTTGCCCCATGTTAAGGTGCAAAGAGTTCAGACAAAACTGTTGTTGTTTTATGAAACCACACAAACATTTCTTAATTTTTCAAAGGGAAAAAAAGAGTACTGTATGGGACCTTTGACGTGGTATTGTGGACAGTAAGTGGCTGCACCAATCAATCCTAAGAGCTAATCAGTTAGATCTACAGACCTTCCATAACCAAGATCTGCAGCACTTCCATTTTTTACTTACCTAAACTGTGTGACTTATCTAGCTATCTAGCTTTTAGATTGTACTTTAATGTCCCCTAAGGTTGAAAAACAATGTACTGACTTCATCTTGCAGTAACACAGTCAACTGTTTACTGAACCCATTCATGCACTGAAAGCAATTTGTTGAGCCACTGAGCCATGTAGATGTAAAGACATTTATTCATAATTTCCCATGTAAAAGCAAATGTAAATGACGACTTCCTGCACCAGCTACAAAAGCTGTTTGGTGAAATGTAACAGTTTCCTTTCAATGCAAACCTCTTCCATGTTGATCCCTCGAGCTCAGTGAAGAATTAAGAAAATTTCATTAGCACCAAGGCAT
>JAILXH010131950.1:0-11770 GCA_023558415.1 Piaractus mesopotamicus
TAATTAACTGTGATGAAAGCATTAGTTAAGTATTAATACATGCTTATTTGTGGACCAGTATTGTAAAGTGTTACCAAATGTGTGATATTTACACCAAAATTCTTCAAACTAAAATGATGAAGCGTGGTTCTGTTGAAATTTTAATTGTTAGATGAGTTCAATAAAGTAGTTCATACAGGAAATAAAATGAGCTGTGCAAAAAAGTTCTTAAAGCAGGGAAAACGTATTTGAACATGTTGTTGTCCAAACAAAACCATCTCCAAAATGGTAGCTTTAAAGGTAACTTTTAACATAAGTTGATGTACTTTTGGATCATTTCTAATGGACCTCTAATGGACTTCTAATGGATAAGGCAAATATTGCAACAATTCAAGAATAACATTTTTCAACATAATATAGCAAAGAACCTTTGCTTTTCATCATCTACGGTATATAATATATAAAAGATTCAGAGAATCTGGAGAAATCTCTGTATGCAAGGGACAAGGCCAAAACCCAGTATTTGCTGCCCGTGATCTTTGGGCCCTGAGGCAACACTGCATTAAAAACAGACCTGATTCTGCAGTGGAAATGACTGCATGGGCTCAGAAGCACTTCTGAAAACCACTGTCTGTGAAAACTGTTCGTCACTGCATCCACAAATGCAAGTTAAAACTCTAAAAAGCAAAGACGAAATGCTGCTTCCCTTCTCTAGGCCTGAGCTCATTTAAAATGGACTGAGGGGAAGAGGAGAAGTGTCCTGTGGTCCAATGAACCAATATTTGAAATTCTATTTTGGAAAAACATGGACGCTGTGTCCTCCGGGCTAAAGACCACTCAGCTTGTTATTAGTGCACAGTTCAAAAGCCAGTATTCATGATGGTATGGGGGAGCATTAGTTCACATGGCATGGGTGACTGGCGCATCAGTGACGGCATGGTTAATGCTGAATGATATTTACAGGTTTTGGCAACATATGCTACCATCCAGATGATGTCTTTTTCAGGCAAGACAGTGTCAAACCACATTCTGCATGTATTACAACAGTATTGCTCTGTATTAAAAGAGTCTGGGTGCTTAGCTGGCCTGCCTGCAGTCCAGGCCTGTCACCCACTGAAAACATTTGGTGCATTATGAAATAAAAAATACAACAAGGAGACCCCGACCTGTTGAGCAGCTGAAATCCTATGTCAAACAAGAATGGGAAAATATTTCACTTTCAAAACTACAGCAGTCAGTCCCCTTAGTTCCCAAACGCTAACAGAGTTTGTTAAAAGAAGAGATGATGAAACACAGTGGTAAACATGCCCCCGTCCCAACCTTTTTGGAACGTGTTATTGGCATCAAATTCAAAATGGGCATATATTTAAAAAAAAAACCACAAATATTTCTCAGTTTCAACATTTGATATGTTGTCTTTGCAGTATTTTCTATTAAAAGTATTGTTTTAATGATTTGCACATAATTGCATTTTGTTTTTATTTACATTTTGCACAGCGTCCCAACTTTTTTGGAAACGGGGTTGTATAAAGGAGTATCACATATAAACTAAATACTTAAAAAAAGATTTAAGAGTTCGAGTTTTATTAAAATCGAAGATTGTAGAGTAATCTAGTTTTCTTTGCTTGAGTGTTTACAGTCAGTGCATGTATATAATGATCTATTTAGAAGAGAGAGCAGCAACCTTACATATACAGGCTCAGTTTTCATTCAGAAACAGCAGCATAAGCTATACACTTTATTCTTAAAGATATTATTTTGAGATTGATGCTGCTGAACTGTTTCTACTGACTAGTTCCTAGAGGTTTAAATAGCATTAGCCATTTATAATTCTTCTCTGTCTTCTCTGTCTCCTCTGTCTTGTTTACATGGCCAGGGCCCACTGGCAGCCTTAAAGTTTCATTACACACTTTTATAGCCTAAAATAGCTCAACCAGTTTGCATTGAAGTCCCTGTAGTTACTGAATAATAATCATAGTAAACATCATTTAACCCCTAAAAATGATGTTTATTGTGATTGGCTATTTCTTTCTAAATAAAGCACTGAAATGACTACTGGGTTTTCACTTGTGCTTCTCAGTTGGTACAGATGTGTATGCAGTTTAGGTAAGTAGAACGATGTGTAGTGAGTTTCATTTTTCCTCCACAAAGTAAAGAGCAAAGTTATCCCATTACAATTGCAGTAATGAGTAATTTGTAATGGATTACTTTTCCTGATTAACTACCCATATCCTGGTCATTGATGGGCTGTAGGATAATCTACTGCATCCTTTTTGTTAAACAATTCTATCTCTGGGTCATAAAGCAGTAGCATAAGAAAAACTGCAGATTTTTTGATGTAAACTATTGATGAATAGTGAGCGGTATAGCTTTACTTATTTATCTCTGTTGAGAAGGCTACTCTTTATCAGCTATTAGTCAAGTTAAATTTAGATTATGTGAAGGTGTCAAAGACAGGAGCAGTACTTGTGTTTGTAGTTTGTTACCTCTCCTCCTCCTTTTCCTCCTTTCATCACTTGTGAACTTTGAACTAGGTGATGAGTAAAAGAGAAGGGAGTAAAATAGATAAGACGCTGAGCATAGGGATGTACTCAAGATCTTTAAAATTGGGAAATGGCAACGAGTCTCTGTGGAAAATTAAGTAATTCTTGCCATGTCACCTTCTCCCACTGACTCCAGAGGTCCGGCCTGCCAACTGAAACGAAAACCACATCATAGATTATTTTCTGTGAATGTGCTAACATAACGGTTATGAAGATGAATGCTTTTTAATAGATGGCAAACATTTGAATCCAGTAATGTATTTTCTTTCTGTGAAATATAATGTAGATATTGTAATGTAATATAAAGCACTGACAGAAATGACTGTATTCTCACCATGTCCATTAACTGTGGGTTATGTTGCTTACTGAAGCAGAGATGATCATTTTTTAAAAATGTGGCAGGTTAGCTTGCCAAGTAGCATGCCTGGTTTTTGCCTTAGTGAGCAGGAGAGACAGCTCTGGTAGAGCTCAGGGAAAAGTAAACACAACCTTTAGGAACCTGAAGGATTTGATGGAATAGGTAAAACTCTGATTTAGCTGTTGTGGTAACTGTTTATCTGTTTGTTCTCGGCCAGTTCATTTTGAAGTAAAATCAACTGACTGACAAAATAATGCAGTGCAAAGAGAAACTAAAATATAAACATAGAAAAATGTTGTATCAACTGCAGTTTTTGAACAGTTTTACCTCTTCCTTTAGTAGGTTAAACATTTCTTCAATAAAGATATTACATTATATGTTTGTCAAGTAAGACCATGAGCAGATCAGCTCAAATTATAGGAGCCATTCAGGCAGATAACTTCAAACTATGCACAAGAATTTTCTCACAGCTGCACATACACTGCAAAAAAATTATATCTTAGCAAGTGAAATGATCTTAAATGTATGTGGATATGTCTAATATTCTTTAAGATTGCTGGAAGCTTAATATTAGATTATTTAAATTCTAGACATTTTGATGTGTTTGGTGTAATTGTTTATTAAGTAAAATTTTCTCGTTCACTATATGGGCAGATAATTTTGCTTATTTTAAGAAATGTGCTTGAAACAAGCACAGTTATCTGCCAATATAGTGATAATCTTACTCAATAAAATTACTCTAAATGAGTAAAACATCTAGAAATGAGTTGGAAAATCTTATAATATTTATACAACTACCTCCAAATGAGAAATATTAGACATTTAGACCAGATTTTAGATGATTTCTCTTGTTAAAGATTTTGCAGTGTTTTGTTTCAAGACAGTGTAACAAATCGGTGTAATCACATTACACTGGAGGGCAACCTTTCTGCAGATTTTTGTTCCAACTTGCATCCAATAAGCTGGCACCTACACTACGTAAACACATTGGGTTCAACAACTTCCTCCTTTTTTAAGTTCATAAAATCAGTTTTCATTTAATAGTTTTGATCTGTTAAATTAGGTGAAGCTTCCCACCATTCTTAGCATTTTTGATGTTTTTATTAGCTTTTTTTTATCACGTATGATTTAAGTTACAACAAAGAAAGTCTCTGTTTATCTTCTTGGCGATGTTTCTTGGTGACAGCATGCAGTTCACACAGAGGTTTTTTGTTGTTGCATCTGTGCCACCCGCCCTCCCACCGACCAGATCAAACCCAGCACTGCGTTTTAGCTTGTCTAAGTCAGCCCATGATGTTTCTTACAATAAAACAAATGAATTATAACATTTGTGCTTTTTTTTTGCGCCCAACGTGGGGCTCCAACCCACGACCCTGAGATTAAGCCCAAAGTTACGACCTCACAGGTCTAGGGGATTTTAAAAGAGGTTGTACATAAAAAAAGGGCAAAACACCAACCCAACCGCCAGAACAGGACACCATGAACCCAGATAAGATGGCATAATATCAACACTTACTCCTTTCATTAATCAGACTTGAATTGTTGTTCTTTAAAGGCAACCTAGTAAGATATTGCAGAAAAGAGATAAAGTTGTTTTCATTGGCCATCTACTGATTAGATGCAATATAGTGAGGTATCACACAAAGCATCCACACAGTGGAAGGTGTTTTATATGTCTTTGTGTTTTACTGTTTTCTTCAGATTGATTAATTCATTACATTGCTCGGTTAGATTGTTATCATTTGTTCCCCTCTCATGTTTATTGCATTTGTATCCTTTGATGTTATTTATGTCTGTCTCAGCTCATATTTGTTTTGTGTGTGACCTAATATTTCCAGCTGGTGCTGCCGTGCAAACACTTGAGTCTGCCTCCTCTTGCCTTCTTAGGGAATAGAAGCCCTGAGGTGCCAGCCCACAGCTAATAGCCTACTGCTATAATATATGTTTTCTCACTGACATCATATCCGCCAGCTCTCCTTCATGTGCCTGGACTCAACAGAAAAGAAGATGGATATCCTTCTCTTTTGCCAATAATTGGTTTTCCAAACCACAGTTTCAATGCTGTAATTGAGCATTTGAAGAGATGGTGTTCTTAAAGCCAGCTTGATCATTTAGAATATTTACTATTTTGCGTTTTGCAGTTTATCCATTACGTACATGTTCTGTATAAACTACTAACAACTTTGAATGTTGTGCTGTTCATCATACATTTTAAATACACGGATTAAGCGATCTTCAAAAACAGAAGATGGTTTATTGGGTGGCTAAAGACCCCAATCCACCCCCCCAACCCCCACATCCCCTTCACTGATGGAACATTGGTAGTTCTTCATTTTGTCAGTTTTCTGAGGCAGCCACTCCACACTGGAAGAAATTGAACAGCAAAGCTACACTAGGGAGAAATCTAATTTGTTAAACTAAAACTACTTAAAGTAGTTCAAACTTTTTTATGAAAAAAAAAAACCTAATTATATGAAATTATAACAACAATAGAGTTTATTGCAAATAATTGTTCCAAAAAAATAAAATACCCCACTATTCAAGGGGTAGTGCAAGGAATGTCAGCTTTTATGGCATGTTTATAGTTTCAGTTATCTGCATTACAAATATTAAAAAAAAGTAATTTAACTACTTGAATCACAATGCAAATTTAAATGTAAATGAACTAACAGTAAGTTACTGCAAAATGTAGTTAAACTACTTTAGTTTAATTACTTATAGTTCCCTACTCCTGAACACTGTGAGCCAGAACAACAAATGTGGGTTAACATTTCTGTAACTAGCTGGCTTAACTAGCTGGCTAATGGTAACAGCTACTTGTGACACCACTCATTCTTTGTCAGTGTGATGTTATCATAGTCTAGGCAGCTAGATTAAATTTCCTCTGTCTTGACACCCTTACTTTAACACAGTGCTCAGAGCTAAAGGATGAAATTCATTATAGAAGAGGAGATCTGTGATGAAGATGTGGTCAGTGATGAACTGCATTGCATCTAGGACAGGATGATCGAAAACACCAAGTGCAATCGTAATGGCTAATTAAATATTAATTTTCTGAAGCTGAACAGGCACAAAACAGATTTAAAAAGTCAAAGTCTGTATTGTAGGCATTATAAGGATGTTTTCACACTGAAAAGCTTCCAAAACAACCTAGCCCTCATGCTCAGAACCTATAGATCTCTGTGTGACTTATGAATTAGGACCCCTTCCTTTATTTAATCCTAACAAATATTACACAAACTGTATTTAACAGTAGTACAAGCATAGGGGAACGAGTTTGTTTACAGCCTGCGCAATTGAATTATACAGTTTGCTGTTCCTATATTTGATGATTATGTTCCAGTAAAGGCATTTTGTTCCAAAATTAAGCTGAAAGTCAGCATTTTTACCTCATCTAACATCTAATTACAAACAGAGCCCAAAATTGAATATGATTAACTTGTTTTTGTTTTAGGTATCATGCAAAGCAGCCAATTTGTTGGATCAGGATTGGGTCTCGAATCTGATTTAAGCATTTTCACCCTGATGCGTAAATGTAACCTTGGTGCATTATACACATCATCACTGGGAGATTTGCCCAGGATCAAGATCCTTTTCTCCAACCTCGATCTTCTCAAGAGTGGAAACCTCTTGGAAAAAGGGGAGGGGGGGATTTGCAGTGTTGAGACGCCTGAACGCTAAAAAAAAACAAAACAGAACACTGCCACTTCTGTAATACCTGTGGCTGAAACTTTTGGTCTGGAGAGGGACCAACATACTGAAAGAAGTGTTTCTATATTATTAAATATCCAGACTCAAGTGTATAGCTCCCAGATGATGAGTAACATTTCTTATTTGCTTATGCTAAATGTGTCTAGCTTCCAGTTTGGCAAAGAAACGTCGATACTTGTTCCAAATCCACAGCCACAGCTGATGTAAAAACAGCACACGTCTTGAAGTATTCCAGATTGGAGCACAGAGGCATACTTCACCATTAGAAACCGGTCAAACAAATATCAACATGATCTGAAATACATGTAATTTAGAACTATGGATTTTCTTAGATTTAAGTGCTTTCAAACACTTCCTTTTAATAAAAGAAGAAAACAGATCTTTTGTTTACTCCTGTAAGCCCAAACAGCAAGACTTGCAGTGGGTTTATAATTGAGTATTTTAGGTTGTCCAAACCTTCCCTTTGCGAAATTAAACTCATCTTTAAACGGCTCTAATCAGATTTCATCTAACAGATCCTCCAAAACACTGTGGACTGATGGCATTTCCTGGCACTTTGAGGGATTAGTTAAAGGGTTTATGTCATGGAGGCTTTATGACTCATGTGTTTTCTGCTGAACCTCTGAGTGAACTGCGCACTGTCACTTAGAAACATTGCTAAGAAGAAAAACAGGGACTTTTTTTGGTTTGGTTTGGCTTTCATATCCTACCAGTTGAGCTGAATCTTTTAACTACAAATGAAGACCTGATTCTGTCAAGCCTATGGATTTCTCTCCTATCTAAAACTACAGAGGCTAGAAAGATAAATACAAGGTGAGTCATCTTTCATTTTGAGAAGGGGTTCCTTTTAAGGATGTACTGCTCCTGTCTGCCGGTGTCACACCCTCAAATCTGATTTTCATGCAGCACTCAGAAATAGGGCATTGCACCATGGCAGGTAATTCTGCTGCTGTTTTTGACATGACATTTTGAGTGTGAAATTTTTCTGTTTAATTTCATCACATTTCACTGTTTAAAGCATCTATAATACTTTGTGATTTGCCTTGAAGAATATAATGGTGTCAAACTGACTGTGTGGACAGTGGATCTGTTGGTTCAAACCCCTCAATCCTGGGGTTAATCATTTTAGACCTAAAGTGCACCAAAAAGAGGAACGAGGTGAACAAACTTCTGTTCCGACACTCTTAAAAAAAGAACAATTCCCTTAATGGTTACTGGCTTCGCCATGTGGTTCTAGGAAAATATTGGTTTAGAACGTATGTAAATATGTAGCATGTGAATGTTATTAAACCTCAGAAAAGTTCTTTGCACTTATACATCTCATTTATGAAAGTGGTCCACTGAAAGGTTCTTTAGAACCAAAAGTAGTTCTGCATGGCATCAATCTGAAGAACCTATTTTACCACCTTTATTTTTAAGAGTGTTAGATGTGATAGATCAGGGGTGTCAAACTCAAACATTAAAAGGCCATTTTAAAAAATCTCAACAAATCTGTGAGCCAGCTGTGTTTTTATTTGATTTTTATTTAATGTTTTGCCATGAGCCAAACTGTCCATTGTTTATTCAAAATATGCAAAAACCGCAACAGCAAAATAGGCACTGAATTATTGAACTATTATATTATAAAATAATTTTATATAAAAATAATTTGTTTTATATATTAGCTACAGATAACTGTTAAACCTCTTTAAAAGTCCCCAGGAAGAAGGCTTTTTAAAACTGCCTATTTGCTTGAGCTAGATATCAGGCATCTTTTCTTTTCTTCTCTTTTCTTTTAACCACTGACCCTAGATAGATTGTTAGAGGAAGGGAGTCAGAGCGCCCATTATGTTGCAGTGCATGCTGGGGACTGTAGTGCAGCTCAGGGTCAAACAGGCTTTTATTAATAGAAAATTGAAATAATTTTGAATAGGATTGTGCCATGGGCCTGACTTGGCCTGTGGACTTGACACATGGGTGATAGAGGCTGGATGTACTATTACAGGTCTATAAGCTACTTAGTACTTTTTTCTTAGTACAGGTAGTTTTTAAGTATTTTTTTTCTTCCCAAGCTGTTATTTGCTAGACTATATATACTGACTATATTATTTAATGATATCATTATATCATTTAATTAACAAGCAAGTTGTTTACTATATTATGGGTTTATGTAACACTGAAGACAAGTGCTACAAATTCTGACTGTGATTAATTGTCTTCAGAAATGAGAACATTTCTCAGGGGCAGAAGACAGGCTTCCACAAACACCAAACATTGGAATTTCCATGGTATCTTAGAGTGACATCTCAATTTGACCTTTCTTAGCTGGACACAATAAAAAGCTGGCAAAAAAGGCAGAAACACATTTGTCAAGTGCAATTTAAGGAACTCACTGAAGTCATGGAAAATTAAGCAGATGAACTCCAGGAAGCAAAATATTGAGGTCTGAACGTCTCTGAAAGTTCTAATGATAGATAGAACGTTCACCTGTTTAGTCAAGACCAGATTAGACCGAGTTGCTAACCTTGGGGCTTCTTTGATTTTCAGCATTTGGGACTTACCCAGCCAGTGACCTTTTGTTTCATTAAACAAGCTACTTAAAGTTGCTCCTGTGGGACTGTCCCTGTAATTGGCTACTGTGTTTTGCTTTGGGCAAAAGCATCGTCTAAATAACAATGCAAATCCTTTGTGGTTGCTTATATTTATTTTATTTTAGTCAGTTTAGGAAACCAGCTGAATTTGCCAGGAGGTTTTATTTTTATATTACAATAGCATGCAGTCCAGCAACAGAAGCTCACAGTGTCTGTTAAATGTAACAGTGGTCTGTATGCATGACAGTTCTGATCTTGTATTCCTTTTTTGCTTAATTTTTGTTGCCATTTCCCGCTCACTATATAGATCACCTCTATTGCAAGGTAGCTTGAATTAAAGAGAGTGTAGTGGTCTTCTGAGATGCCACTTAAACAACATTGTAGAAGAGCTGCATGTGCTGGGAAGTGCGGAAGTGACCGACTGTGTACGTAAGATATGGCCACCGTTGTCTAATACTCACTCTCATACACACAGAGAGAAAGACAGAGCTAGAGCAATGCGTCCTGGCATTAGGACACAACTCTCATAGCCTGTTGTTCCACTCAGGATTCCCCAGATTTGACTTTAAAATTATACTATATCCATTCATATTCAAACCCTACAACAGCAGTAAGTTATTCCAAGTTACATTTTTTCATCTCAACTTATTACTATACATCACATTCTACACTGTGCCAAACTGTAGGCCAAAGACTGTGTAGTTTGCTCTTGTCTACTCTCTATACTTTGTATGGTAGCTTTCTTTTCTCCATTATTTTCATCATCTTCAAAAGGCCTAATAAAAATAAAAATGCTGCTGTTACATGTCTGTGGAAAACTCTAGCTGTAATTCTATGTAGCAACTTGACTTAACTTCTCTACAGAGACCTGCTAAATCTACTTATGTTCAGAGCAACCACCTGCATTCTCCTGTGTCAGCTTTCTGCAGCCTAGCTTTGCTGGTATTTCCACCTCTACGTCAAAACACTACTAACATTAATAATATGACCAATAGACTGCCAAAAATATCATTAAAGTGGAATCGTAAAAGCACAGAGATCATCAGTCTGGTCAGTATAGTTGTTCGGTCCAAAAGGAAAATTTACAACAACAAAAGCAACTGAAGCATTTCCAGGGTTGGGATGTAACAGAATACAAGTGTTTGGAATACGTGTTCAGAATACAGAAATTAAGTACCTGTGTTAAGTCCAAGTTACATTTTGTAAAGGCAGTATTCAGAATATAGTTCCTTTTTAACATTTTTACCAGAATAGTTTTAGAATACTTACCTAGAAATATAAAAAACATATTCCATCTTTATACCAACACCACCACTGCTTGTTAAGTAACTATTTTAAAATGCTCTGACTTCTTTACAAACTCTGAAACTGCTGCTAAAGCCTGAGTAGACCGATAAATCACTGTGATGAGCCAGTTATTCTGAGTTTTAGTAAACTCTTTTAAGGGTTGACTGAACTGAACAGTCTCCTTGGTAGTGCACATGTTCACAAGTGATAAGTGTAACTTTGGTATTGTACTGGACTTGTGCCTGTGTTCCATGGCGAGTTACATACCTATCATTAACTAAAAGTCACACATCTTAAAAGTCACATTAAAGCCAAATTTGCGAGATTTTGTTATTGGGATATGGCGAATTCTTGGCTTAGGTCATGAAAAGGCAGAGGGATTATGGGAGCAGCAGTGGACTGAAGCAAGCGATAAGAACCAAAATAACATTGTGAATTTCGTATTCATTTTTGCATCAGTTTGATCAATTGAATATTTCATCAAACATATTATGAGAAGAATGACATGAACAAAACTACCAACCAGTAACAGAGAGAAACAGCATGAAATAAATAAAATTACAGCAGCGTTTTCCAATGGACTTTATCAATATGTATTCTGAATGTATTCTGAATACATTACTTTTTTTGTCTTGTAATGGAATACATTACTGAATACATTAAGGACAGTGTATTCAGTATTCGGCCATCACTACTTTGCCCAACCCTGAGCATTTTAACAAGTATTTTAAATGCACTGTAATATTTCATTTTTACACAAAGTCATTGCAAAAGTTAGGACGCCCTTTGTCAAATGAAGTTTTGTTGATTTTCTAAGTGAAAATTAGTTTACACATCCTCTACACAGAACACACATCTTTTAATTGTACATTTTAATGCACAAATATTGTTTATTTGCTGAATGTCACATACTGGAAAAAAAAATGTAAAAAAACATAAAATGTGGCCAGTGCAAAAGTTATTTTATATTTTATGTTTCATTTTATCAAACATGTTAAAACCAAAAAATAAATAAAAATTGTGCACTAAAAAAGCAGAAAATTGTAATTTGGATTATTCTAAAATGTGAAATAGGAGCCCTCGTGAATCATTCTGCACTTGTGGTGGATTCAAGATGTAGAGTGAATCTGGATTAGTCCTCACATAACATGCTGTTAGCGCTATATCTTATTGCACATGTTTGCAATCAAAGAATGCATGCAGACAGAATCTCAGAGTGATGTAGGTTCAGATTCCTCACCAGATATAGTGACCAAAAATACATCATAGATCAGCACTGCTGTATACATGAAAACTGAATATTGACTGATCTCTTTACCTAG
>JAILXH010132063.1:3106-13506 GCA_023558415.1 Piaractus mesopotamicus
CCAAAAAAACATTCAAAAGTGTATACTGACCTGTTCTGGACTCCTCAAAGCCAAAGAAAGTTACCTCAGTTCACTTGCGGAATAACTATGACAAATATAATGCGCAAAATCACTGTGCTGGATGTGGCCAGTATATTTTTGGCACTTATGTCAGTTAGTAAGACTGATGTAAAGGGTTCACTAGTATGAGCTCTCAAGGACAGGGCATTTATGTTGAGCAATTTTTCTCTAGTAATTAATTTCTATAATAGTGAAAAAAATGCTACATTACAATACATAAAAGCAACCAAGCACTGTAGTTTGTTAACAGTAGTAAACGTTAACTTTGTTAGACATTACATTGCTTCTAATAATTATGATGTTCTGTCCCTAATGATGCATAAACAGGGCCTGATTCACAATTACTTGTCACAACTAAGTAGTTTATCTTAAGTGTTACAGTGTATATGTAAAGTAATTCAGTCAGTTGTATTTAGTAACTGGGTGAAGTGGCCTTTTTTTGAAGTGGAGTGATATAATTTCATGTTGTATGAAATGAGAGAGGAGTCAAAGTCATAAAAACTAATAGTTAATATAATAATTATAAAAGTTAAAAATAATTATAATTTCATTAAAAGGGGCACCAGTCCCAAATGGTGGTATACTTGATTGTTAACACTATGGAGAAAGTAAAAAACAATAGAAATAGTAATAATTATCTCAATGTATAAAGGAAATTTGATCACTCAATTTTAGCACTTATCTTAGATGTTAGAGTATAAAATACGCACACATGGGTAAAACATTCACAAAGCTTAATAGTAAAGCTGTTAGTAAAAAGACAGAAGTAAAAAAAGACAGGAGCCTACACTGCCCGAATGAAAATCAGGAGTAGGACTAGTTAACACACAATGAAACATAAATTAGACTGGACACTAGAATGATAAATTTATCTACCTTATGATCACATCAAATGGGATTCTAGAGTATCACAGTATCTCAAGACAATCCACCGTCTCAGCATTGGAGAACATATATTCTCCAATGCATATAAGATTGTCTTTGGATTGGGGACTGAGAGGCTTGGCTGATAGTATCAGTGTTTGGATGATTTTCCCAGGAATCATGGGAGTAGACCCGGTGCACCTTGAAAATCCAGAAGCTTGCACACATTATCTCGTCTTCTGACGAGTAAGGGTCTGGTTGAGTTCAAAGTTGGATCAATCAGAGTTGGTGCCGAAAATCTGAGGCTCTCTGGGGACCTGATGCTGGAATTCAGAGATCAGACGTGGCCAGAAAGCTTATCTGTAGTTCCTGTAGGCCAAAACGTTGAAAATAAGAAAACTAATAAAAACCTTTTTAATTGGTTAATGCGTTTAAACGTTTGACTGGTACTGTATAATAAATGTCTATACATTGATGAGAATTCTTTGACAGTAGCAGTTTTAGCAAAAAGCTAATGAGTTGAACAAAACTGGGTTGAACTGTTAAATGTCTGCATGCTGGAAACTGGTGAACGGGACTGAAAGAATCTTGCCACAAAAGTGATTCTTAAATGGTAGAGCGAGTATCACATTGATCACTCTCTCTACCAGTTAATCTTAACTTAATCAGATGTTTTTGCAAAACTGGGCCCTGATAAGTTGAAGACAGCCATCAACATACGAGCAATATGTGAACCAAATGTGAGTAGCATGTTCCATAGGAATGGTTTGTTGTTGTTCTTACAATCCAACAAGGAAAATGCACTGAAAATCTTCTAACTAGCCTTAAATGAGGGCAACAGAACAGCGTGCACTCTTTACCACAAATTCAAACCCACCCAAGTTATTCTCAGCACCTCATTTTTTATTCATAGTCCACACAGCAGGCAGATATCTCCTAAGTAGATACAGTTTATGGTTGTTGTCCTGGCTAAAGCCACTTTGTTGCCTCTCTGTGGCCTCGTCAGCAGAAGCACTCTTAGTTTCAGAGGGTGAAAGGGTCAGAGCCAAGTACAGTACCCTGCTTAAAAATGCATAGGAGTATAGACTCTATTAGTTTTTACACATGTAAAGTAACTATAATGATGTATTATTAATGCTAAATGTATTGATTTATTCATGAAACTCCTGTGAGGCAAAAAAAAACAGTTGGACTATGATACAGGGGTTGGAGTTTGAGCACTTTGTGCCTTTTATGATTGCCTTCTATTTCTTTCTGTCTGTCTTCATGTGGTTTAGGCCACTGTGCGTGACGCTGGTGTTCAGCAGTAAAGGGCAGAGGTATCTGAGAGTGGGGCTGGCTGTTCCTTTGTTCGGCTCCCTAGCTTGCCTTCGGAGGATGGTGGCAGACGAGGGCAAAATTTCACCTGACCAGGTGACCCTTCATACACATATATGCATAATTACAGTGCTCAGTTGCAGTCTTGGGACACATCTATCATTGATTTTTTAGTGTATTCGTTAGTGTATTATAGACATTGTGCCTTACCAGATTCAAAGGTACATTGTTTCAGTTATAATCTATCAATCTTATCAATCAAAAGACATATCAATCAATACTTTGGGTCCGACTGCAATAGCAGACTAGAAAAATTTGGCCTAACCCCCCATTTTATTTCAAAACAGTTGTTGGGACACTAATCCAAATGCACAAGTCCAAAACTGAAAACTCCAAAGCTACTCCTAGAAAGCCGTCATCCAAAATATCTGACTGAAATTTTGATTGACATTCTGAAAGATATTACTCTTAGAAAAGATACAGTGTACATTGCAAATGTACATTGTAAATTCCAAAATCGAGTATGAAAAATGAGGTCTTAGAAAAAGTCCAAAATCTGTGATGATCTGCCCATCAAAAAGGGAAAACTGTAAATGCCATCATGCATCATGCATCATGCACTCCATGACTAAAAGACTTCAAACTGTCATTCAAATAGAAATATGCAACAAAATACTAACCTGAAAAAAATACTATATACTGAAGTATATAAAGAAAAGTGACACTAATGTTTGTCCCACAAGTGTTTGTCTACTTCTACTCGCCTAACTTACATACGTTTTTAGTCAATTACCAGCATCATTTAGATTTTCAGTTAGTAAAGCTGGCTATTGCTGGTTAGTGTAACTTTTCTGATATATAAAAAAGTATAAATGATATCGTTAGCTTGGATCATTATGACTAAACAAAAAATTGTATTCATAGAGTGTCCCAAGACTGCTTTTAAGGGCTGTATCGTCGTTGTCATAAAAAAAAACCTTATTTTCTTTTTTTTTAATTTTTTACACCATTTGAAACCCCAGCTGCTCTTTATATTGTGTGAAAATTTATTGACAGAAATGTTCCAGTAGTAATCTTTAAAGGTTTTCAGTGTTATAAGAGTGTTCTTTCTTAGGATGCACATAGAAATTTCGATGTTTATTGTGATGACTGATAATGATTTGTTGTAGTTAATATTTATGTTTAAAAACAATTATACTATGGTCATGATTACACATTATAAAACATATGAAGTTGCATGCAAACGTTTGGGCACTGTATGTTTAGTTGATTTACACATACAGAAAAAAAAAAAACATTTCTGCACATTTTAATGCACAATTACTGTTTATTTGCTGAATTTTAATGGCTGAATTCATTGATTAATTTAACATGGCCATGACAAAAGTCAGGCATGACCCGTTCAGAATTAATGTGATCTAGTATAGTGCAAAAAATAAAAAAGAAATCACAACTGGCTTTTTTCAGATCTGAAGCAAAAGTAGAGCTTTTTTTTTTTCTTCTCTCTCTCACAGATTAAAGCTTTAAGTGCCCTTCAACAGTTTTGGTGACTTACCAGGTCTTGTTCAGAAGTCCTATTTACTCTGTTTTAATACTTTTAATAATGTTTTTGAACTCCAGTTTTTGATACTCCTCATGTAAGTGTACTTGGCCGTTTTGACTAGGAATTAAATAAATGAAGGGTGGTCGCCAAAGGACTTTAAAGTGTTGCAGTTCAGCTAGAATCAACCTCAGGAAGACTATGAAAGCAAAAGATGTTATTACCCATGACTGCCAGTGCTTTGCTATCAGATCCAAAGTAAAGCAGGTTCTCAGCAGTGTGCCACTGCTATTCGCACACAAGGTGTGACACTGTGGACACTAATGGGATTCTGTGAGTGAGAGAGAAAACTCAGGGCCGCTCAGGCCACGTCTGTATGAAGAGAGTGTTGATAATGCAGAGATCCAGAGTGTGAATTGGACAAGGTACAGTGTGACTTTACAGTGTTCCACAGTGTTGCTGCATTCTTATTTCTTTCTCTTCTGCTGTCTCCATGTCTTTCTGTGTTTGTTCTTCTACAACTGTGCCATTCCGTCCTTTATTGAAGTGATAAATCATTTCAGTTAGCAGTTAATTTCAGTGCAGTAGCACTTAGCTTAGCAGCTCTGTGTGACCAAGAAACAGTATGGAGGCTGATGTGAAGTTTGGTCATTATTAATGGTGCTATTTGTAAAGCTCGGTAAAATGAGCATTAGATTTAGTAGCTCCATTAAAGTTGTAGCACATGAATGTGATGAATTAACACATACTTTAAAATATTCACTAAATCCATTAATCACCAGTGGTGCAGTTTTGTCACTAAATCTTTAGAATAAGGAACAGCAGAGGAATCAAATTAAAGAGTTAATCTGTAGAGTTAAGAGTTAATTCTCCTTTTTTCTGTCTTCCTCTTCCTCTCCAGGTGATTTTAACTGAAATTTACACGACAGGTTTTCAACGCTCTTTTTTTGATGAGGACGACTTGACCAGCATTGCAGAGAGTGACATAATCTATGCCTTCCAAGCCCCGCCCCTTTATATCAGGGGAGGGTCTACTCGAATATCAGGTAACAGTAGAAACATTTTGTGTTATCTTACACAACAGCAACCTTTCTGACTTCACCATTCCATTCTAAACCAATCCACATTGTATACATCAGGTCTTGTGAACGTTTGAAGATGCAACTTAAACATGTTTAATTTTGAATTACATGTAAATTGAGTGATGTTGCATTGTGGTAGTGATTTTGAGATACCATCAGAAAAACCTGTTAAGTATCACACAGATCAAATGTGGAATGCAGAAATGCCTCACAAATGACAAAAAAACATCTTATGTGAAAGTTTGGGTGCCCGTGGTCAAGTTACATGTAATGTTAAAGTGAAAGTACACAGAACACACAGCTGTACATGTTAATATAGAATGACTATTTAATTGCTACATATACATATTGGAATGGAAACAATAAAACAAAAAATGTGGTCTGTGTAAAAGGTATGGCACACTTTACATGTTTTATCTTTTTCCCAGTATCTTAAACTTTAAATAAAAATTCTATCCTAAAATCTTCAGAAAAATGCCATATTTAAGTTTGTTCGCTGTAGAGGCTGTATTATTATGTGAATTTATTTTCACTTAGAAAATCAACAAAACATGTTATTTGACCAGGGGTATTTAAACTTTTGAAAAGGACTGTATGCAGCAAATATAAGCAGTGTCTGAAAGTGTGCCTTACATTAATATGTTAATGTTTCCATTTTCAGTTTATTAGAGCATTCAGTGTTATAAAATTACTATATTTGAACTAACATGCTAGCCACGATACAAGAATACAATACACTGTGATCCGGTTCAATACAATACAGTATGCTGTTCTGTTAGGTCCCTACGTAATACTTCAGCTTTTCACAACCCAGCTACCAACCTGAGGAATCAGTTACCCGGCTGTCTAACAAATCTTAGCAAAAGAGCTTGTGTTTTTTTATCTTTTTCTAATTTATGTAACAATTAAGTAGCTCGCTATTAATCAAGTAGCTCATTTTTAAATATGAAGCTATTGCAAGTGCTTGTTAGCTAGCTAGCTAGCTTAGCTAATGTAAAAAGCTAACATAGGTTAGCTTCAGGATCCATAGCTGAGTGAGACCTTAAGCACTGGACCTTCTTTATGTGAGGTTATTAACTTAAAGTGATTGTTTTTCAAGCTTAGTTTTTATTAATTGGGTAATATTTTATTGTTAATTTTACTTGTATTTAAGTGAAATATCATTGCAGTAGTAGTACTCTTAAGCAGAGATTTTTCAGTACTCTTTCCTCCCCTGGCAGTGATAGACTTGTAAATGTAAATATCTATTGATGGAATTGGAAGTTGACTTGAGATGGATCTGTGCTGTTAGCATGCTGCATATAACATAGATGCTAAAATTATTGAAGTGCATTGTAGATGCATTATTCCTCCTCCTGAACGTCCAAGGTTACTCGTCCCAGCTACAGGGTCAACATTATTATGACGACAGCAGCGTCTCTCGACTCAGATCAATACTTTGGTCGTAGCACTTATAAATACTTGAATGGCTGGGGTCTCGCAGATGTCCTTGCAACCTCATTACTTTGGTTCAAGGGGGAAAAAGGCAAACCATCACTCAGTCTCTCACTCACGGTCTTGTAAACCTCTATTTAATGCTACATTCTTTAACTACATGAAATGATAATTTCTAAAACTAAAAAGGTGCCCGACTGAAACAGATCTATTTTGTTTCTCCTCAGTGCTAGTCTTACTGAAGCAGAACTTTGTTTGGATTGTTTTTTATCCCCATTGCAGCTTAGTTTCAAATGTTGAATCTCATGTGCTTTATATTTACAGTACAGCAGACATAAGACAAACTCCTCTACCAAGAAATAGAACAACTTCCTTTAAGTAGTCAATACATAAAGCCATCCATTGTTTGTAATGCGAAGAATTGATGAATTTGGCACAAGGCCTGGGCCAACTGATGTAGAAACCACGACTTAAGCTGAACTTTGTTTAGCGTTGATATCCAGTATTTCTCTCAAATTTTGTTTGATACAACAGGAAAAAGCAACAAAAACCCTTAAAATGCATAAGGCTAGGTTTCTTTTCATTTATTCTGAACGGAGAGTAGTGCAAGTTAAAGTTTGTTCCACCTGATGTTTACAGTTTGTCCCTGAGGTAGTCAACGGGGAAAGTCACTAACATTAACCAATGTGTACAGTGATATTTCAACTTCAGCTGTGTGTGAACTTCAGTCTCGTTTCATTAGTTTAATTTCAGCTGCTCAGGGATCATGAGTTATGACGCTGCTGCAGTTATGAATCCTCGATAGACCGGATCATTTGGCGCTAGCTGCAGACAAAAGCTCCCTGCTGACTATCAGCTTGCTAAGATTTCCAAGCAGAACTTGCACTTGTGAAATTTGATTCCGCATTACACTCAATAATGTTCATACCGTGACAGTTCGGGACGATTACACGTGCCATTACACCTGTACTAGCTAGTCTCTCCATGACACGATGCTACCAAGTTGGGAGGATGAAGGCTAGCATGTCCTTTCTCTGAGTTATGTGAAGCACCACTACATCTTTTTTTAACTGCCGCAAACGCAACGTAATTGGACATCGCAGTGTGCTTGGAGGAGAACGCTAACTGTCAATTCTGTTATGTCAGCTCACTTACGCAGAGCGAGTGAGACCAATTATGCACTCTTTTTCTCCCTGCCTTGGATGTCTGTTAGAGCTGATCTGTTTAAGGTGGTTGTGTGACACACAGACACAAGTTTTCATGAATCTGAGTTGAGTTTGGAGACAAGTTATTTGCTGCAGGCATAGCATTTTACAAAAGTAAACCCCAACTAAAAAGCTGTCAACTTGAGAAGACTAGTTAGTCTGTTGTTCATATAGGACATATGCTAACCCACCTGAAGTTTAAGCTTAAAAAGAATGTAATCTGTTATTTACTAAAATTTCAACTAGATCAGCTGTTAACATCGCCTATAATAGCAATTGTAATAGCAAGCATATTCAATATCCAAACTATTTTAGCCAACCATTTTAAGTTGTTTTGTCTTTCTTCTTTAAACACTACATTAACTGTGTGTAGCACTGTTCTCTCCATCAAAGACAGAAGATTTTCCTAAAGGAGAACAGCATTGCGGTAATGATTTCTAATGACCCGTGACTGATGTAGAACACTTTTGCATGATGCTGCATTGTTTGCTAGCTAGCTTTTATAGAAGCAAACTAAAAGGAAAGAAACAAACTTCAGACACCAAACGTGTCTCTGGGCTGAGACTACCTTTAAGGTAAGGGGAAAAAGTTATGTAAATTTTAATTTTGGCCGAACCAACATTTTAACTGTGATACTGGTAAAATGGCCCGAGGACAAAAGAAAAGCACCAAAAAACAACAGTTAAAAAGAAAATGTTAAAGTTAATAGATTTTCATCAGCCCGATGTCTCCCGTTTGTCCATGTTTTTGGAGACATTCTTTAGTAGTTTTGTTCACACACTTATCATGCATGCAAACACACACACTCATGCCAGGACTTATCTGTCTTCTTCTTTATTATCTGCACCAAAAACATACATTATTTTTCCACGCTGACACAGAAACACACATCCTTCTTTTCTGTGCTCAGTGCCATCCATCATTGCTGTGCTTCATTAATAGACAAAGCGCAGTACAGGTGTTGATGGACGAGGTGCTTAACACTTGATGAAAAGCCACCATAATTAGAAGAATGGGTTCCACTGTGTTCAAATGCACACGTCTAAACCTGTTGCATAGTGTTTAGAGCTTTAGAGTAAGGGTGGACAACTGCATGTATCATAAAATGATATAAATCAATCATAAAGGGACTATAAACAACAGCCAGTGTACAGGAACTGAAACAAACTACACAGTAACATGTGTAAACCTATTATGCTGTTATTTTATTCATTTTTATCAGTTGTTAATTTGTGTAGTTTCTACCATAGTTTCTTTGCAAATGTTAAAAAAAGGTAGTACTCAGTTTTTTATGACCTTTTTTTTTTAAAATGTGGCACACTAAATGCTAAATATTAAGATGCCATGTATCATAAAAATGTATAAAAAAATAATGTACAAAGTATTGTGATAATAGGGTTTAAATTTTGTCTGACACATGGGGGTGTCCAGCGTCAAGTGGCTAATGCTTACATACCACAATTCAAATGCAGAACTGTGTAAACAAAGTACACCCACAGTTACACTTATTATGTTGATATGAAGCTGCATATGTCAGTATTAAAACACAAAAACAAAAAATATAGTTAACAGAAACATTGATATCATACATATTCAATACAGAGATTCCGATTTGTTTCCTATTACAATTAAATTCATTTCTATCTGCATGATACTCTTTTAGCAAAATCCCCAATAATGATAAATATGATAATTAAGAAGAAAAATTAAGGACTGCTAATAAGTGTTATGGCATAAGTCAACGAACAATCATAGTACAGTGCTTCTTTCTTTTTGTCAGTGACGATACCTAAATGAACCAATCTGTTTTGGGTTTAGAGTTTTGAACAGAAATTCATTATATAATAATTGCAACTCATCTAGATACTGTTTTCAACATCCATTTCGACAAGCCCCTAAAATCGTCTTGCATCATTCTACAAGTGCCCCTCCAGTACCCCCTGAATGTGCTGTGGTGATATTATATTTTTGCTTTATACAGTCATCCGTAGTTTAGTTTGTTTTTAGGGTTCTTAGTGGCTTCTTCCACCTTTAAATCCCTGCTGTCTCAAAGCTGCTCCTGCCGTGTGTGTGAAGTCAGTATGAATTTAGCTGATGTTTTTTGACCACTGCGCTATGGGGCGAGGACAGAGGACACCTCAACGAGGGGCAGAGGTGTTTAATTAAGAATCTGGCAGTTTCGCCAGACCCTGACATTGTCTCTCATAGACCCGCAGCACAGAGGAGGTCTCACTCAGCTGTTGGGGAATTAAAGCGAGAATCAGTGTCTGGGTCACTCTGTGAGAGGGTGAAAGAAAGGATGAGACGATGGAGGATGGTGATGAGACGTAAAATGTATGCTAGTTGTAAACATGTTACTGTCCATTATTCTTTTAAAAATATTATTAATTATTATTGTTGCTTCCAAACTTTTGTATTCAAGTAACTTTGCTCTAAATGGTGATTAGACAAATCCACAAAAGTACAGTTCTGGCCATACAGTGCCTCAATCTAAAAGCTATCACTACACAAGGAGACCTTTCAGTTACACTATGTTCCTATTCTCATGAACGTGTGTCACCTCTCTCTGTGGGAAAGATTTCTTCGTCAGGCCAGCTGAAGGTTATTCATGCACACAGGTGCATGATGTACTAAGAGAAAGTGTGAGCAGTAGCTCAATTGCAGTGTTTGTGAAGAATTACAGAGCGCATATTTCCCCCCATTATAGATAAATGAATGGCCCTGATGTCAAGGGGCTTTTCTGTTTAGCTTTTATGAGGCATGTGGTTGATTCTGGTATTCATAGCCTTGACTCTCGAGTGAATTCAAACAGTCCTCCCCTAAGGAGAAGCTAGCTGGTTCAGTTGAGGATTTTGTTGCAGTTGGGGGGTAACATCAAGAGGACATCAAACTTGCCCT
>JAILXH010132063.1:15245-27222 GCA_023558415.1 Piaractus mesopotamicus
CTCACTGTCAAGTTTTATCAGATTAGTGTGTTTTTGTCTGACAATCTAGCTACACTTTGACGTTCCTCCAAAGCCCCACTCTAGCCTACTATTCTTCTTGTTTCATCCTATTCACAGCAGATAAGAGCAAATGACATGTCTTCAGTCTTGTACTTGCACTAACTATTGCTTCTCTCTCCTGTCTAAGGGTACCATCACAGCCTCCCTTCCTCACCCTACTCCTCCTCTGGGCCAGAGGCTCAAAGACTGGCTGCGTCCGGTGCACTGTCCTCCGAGTTCCTCAACCAGGGTGCAGGCACAGTGAAGATACTTCTGCTGGTGTGTAATGCAGCTGGAGCAGGCCAGCAGGCTGTTAGGTGAGGACTATAGAGAGGACCGTCTATATCTGTGCATTTCAAAGTTCAAAGTTACATTTCTACAGTTTTACACTCACTGATCACTTTATTAGACAAACCTGTCTTGTAAGTGTGCACTGAGAGATGATATCGCATCTTTTTTCCATGTGCAATTTGTGTCAGTCATGAGTGCACTTCATCAGTGGTCAGTAACTGAAAGGGCTGTCACTTGGGCTGGGCAATGAATTTAAGGGACACGAACACTACATGATTGAATGCAGGCGAGGCTTGATCTTAGGGATCAGGATCCATGGCAAACCGTGCATGTTCCCCAGATCCCATGAACACTAACAAGAGAACCATCAAATGTTAAAACAGTGCCTGAGCAACTTGCTGTAGTTGCTGTTGCTATGCTCTTTTGTGCAAAGCTAAAAAAGTAGGCGTCACATCAAACAAGCACCCATGCTGTTGCCAGAGGCCTACTAGCCACCCCTCCATTTCCTGGGTTTGCCAGCACAAATGAGAAAGCTGCTCAGAATATTCACTCAGAGGCTGTTCATAACCTTATAGTGCAAGTCAGTGGCTGCAGTCAATATTCATGGCTCTTTGTTTTCAGTAATCCCTTTGACATGAGTGTTTGCCTGGGTGTTTATTAAGTCAAGATTTTTCCCTCACCTTATTGTATGCAATATATTAAAGGCACATAGTACACATTGTTCTGGATGTTAGTTACACATAGGTGGTTTGTGAGATTTTGTAGTCTGAAATACAGTAGTGCACATTTAAATCTAAAATTGCATCACGTCTGATGGGCCCCATGTAGGTTAACTCACCTTCGAGACAGTGCTGGTTACTGACAACATCACCACTGCTGGTCTTTATGTTTTTGGTCCGTGATACATACGTACAAGTGCAACACACACTACTATCCCACTACCATGTTGGTATCACTGCTGTAATGACAAAGGTCCACCACTCCAATCATGTCCCTTTCCATTGTACCGCAAGCAGGTCTGTAGTCAATAACTGTAGACGTACCACGTATGTGGTAGCTGTGCCTTATAAACTGCAGCACTGTGATATTCTGCAGTCACACATTGAAGTATGATACAATCCTGGCACTAGATTGGTTGGGTTGGGGGATCCATGTCAACGCAAACCGTCAGAAACAAAATCATGTAATGTCAGACATTTTCTGACGTAACAATTGTCAAAAGTCCACGGCCTCAGGCAAAAATCCTGAATTCGGATCCGCAGACTTTTACCTCGGTGCCGACTTTGGCTTTTAAGAGTTTTCAGAGACATTTGACACAGCAGAGTCATCCATCAGATAGACTTCCGTCAGTGGCAGTCACCCAGAGATCAAGAGAGTCCCCTGTGATTTCCTCCCACGCGTGCTACCAACAGAAAAAGAGACAGAAAGAGAATGAGCGCGGAAGAAGAGAGCATTCTCATGCAGATCAATTGGATGGTGAAGTTGCGTTGGAGGCTGAAGACTTTGATTTTGTGGAGAAAGTAACACTTCAGCCGGCCTTTTCTCGACAATTCTCCATGACAATCATGGCGTTATTTTTTTCACATATGAACAGAGCACCATGACTGAAAGATACAAAAAGATTGAGTTTCCTTTAATATTTAAAAACTAGAGAGGCCTTCAAAGACTTTTTTTACTATTTGAGTGACAACAGAACATAGTTTTGTGTTGTAAATTGTTTTTCATTGTCTTTTTGGAACAGGGTAACAGATTTTACTCAATAATGACAAACTTTATCATCATACATTTAGCACATGCAGTGGGCATTGCAGCAATGCATGCAGTAGAAAAGGATGAAAAAGAAAACGAAGATAATATTTAAGTCAACTGTCAATGAGATATGGCACTCCATAAACTCACTATAATAGGAGATGTTAGTTCATAAACATCCATTTGCCTTCCATAGGCAAAAGATTAAAAAATGTAGCACAAGCTATTCTTTTTTCCACAGAAAATGATGTTCGTAATTAGGCCAATATCTTCAGTTTCACTGGAAAAAACAGCAACTCTTAAAGAACTGAGAAACAGTAATGCTGTAAATGTGGCAATTTCTGAAAACAGGTGTTTCCTGTACAGAACCTCAATGTACTGTAGAGGTTAGGGTTAGTGAATTTCCATTTATTTTTGAGAAAGGTCCTAAGAAAAAGTTTACGTCAGATTCATGATGTTCTTAAACCGCAAATGGAACATTGGTGAATGAAATTGCGAATAAGAAGTTTCTTCTTAAGAACGGTTGGTGAATGAGGCCCATTGTTCTCTAGATATTTTTGAAGAGACTTTGTTTAAGATAATCTGCTTAAATATGGAAGGGACAAGTTAAAGGAGAAAAAAACAAGAGTTTCCAAAGATATAGAGGAAATGGAACTCTAAACAATCATGCAAGACCTGGTAGACCAACAAAACTGTCTCCATCAGATAAACAATACTTAAAACTTTTATCTTTGAGAGAGAGAAGAAAATCAAGCTCCACTCCTGCTTCAGATTGGAAAAATTCCCCAGATGTTTTTGTCAATTCTTCCACTTTGAGAAGGCAGCTCAACACTATGGGTCTGAGCTATGGGTCAAGAAGCTTCTTATTTATTTTCTGAGAACTCAGAGTAACTTTGCTGATTTACTGAGAAAAGGGAATGGACAAAAAAGAAAATTAGCAAATCAAACAAAGAAGCTGCTGGTGTTCTCAGAACAATGAATGAGTTGCCCCAGAGCCCAGATATCAGCGTGATTGAACATGTTCGGGAACACTTGGATTGTAAGAAACAGAAAATGCAACCAAATTCTAAGACGGAACTTTGGAGGTTTCCAAAAATATAGAAAGCTGAATAAAGGATGGAAAAGAATGGAAGATGTAATAAAGACAAAAGGTGTACACACTGAATACTAAAAAAATTATATTACATTTATTTGTTGAAACGTCTGTAATTTTCTGCTAAATATGTGTTTTTCTTTTTTCTTGAAAAATAAATAACTTAGTCTTAATGACAATTTAGCCTGGGAATTATATAAATAAAAGATGGTCTCTTTTGTAGACTTTTATAGACTCTTTTATGGACTTATGGACTTTTATACAGTTATGCATTTAGGAAGCTTTAAGTTTAAGAATGTAAACGGCCTAAATGAGAAGACACTGGCACTGCTAACACTGATGTGAGGAACATTTCTTAATGTGCTTCAGTCCTCGTTATGTGTGTAAATTATGATTTGGTTTTCTCTTAAGTCTATGTGTGCATGGACATGTCTTACATAAGCTCTCCGTGATAATATAACTGTAAAAACACGGTAAGAGTTCCGAAACATGCTTTTCAGAAGACATTAAAAGCCAAGAATAACTACACCCTGTGAATCTCTCAGTGTGTGCAGACAGGCTCATTTGGATCCATTTGGAGTTATTCGCTCCTTTATGAAGCCCCTGGGAGTCAGGTGGCCATTTTTCATTTTTAGTGATATCATCATTGCACTACCCCCTCTTAGCCTGCCACAAACAAATCAAACGTGACCCAGTCGTATTTGTGAGCAGGCGATGTAATGAAATGACGACAATTAAAAAAAAAGTGACACAGTTATTAGTCTTTATGGTGCGATCTTCTCTCATCTGTTCCCCCTACACCCTTTCTCTCTCTGCGCCACTCCTCTTCTGTCTCTCCTCCCGAGCTCACACAGCAGGTGAACATGTCAGAGTGGGTTTTCTTTCAGAAGCAATTCAGAGAATCGGAGGAGTTCGCGGTTTGTTTTGGTTCGTGAAAGCGGGGAGTTGCTGCTGCTGTTCCGCTAACATGAAATTACAACACTGAAAGCCCAGCCCTTTTCACGTTCCTCTCCAGGTGTCCTTGGTGTGCTCCGCTATGAGCTGCTTTCGTACGTGTTCACTTTTTATGAAGCTAAAACAGAACATTTTTATGACCTGCTAACGACCCGGTAGTCTCAGAGCTCTCAGTTACTGGATCATGGTTCAGCGTTTCACATCCCACCAGCAAAAAAGCTGGTGTAGCCAGGCTGAAGTGAATGGCTGTTTTGAGACTTTATTGATTTATATAACCCACAGAATCATAGACGTTGACATAATTGCTTAAAATAGTAAAGTTGGTAAAGTGGGCATCCAATTATTCTTCCAATCTAGTAATCTAACCATTTCCCAATTTTATTTAATTTGTTAGTCTAACTCCATACTAAATTCCAATTAGCATTCTGACCCTGTGCTTTTGTTTTTAAAGGCCTTGCAATAATATTTTGTCCTTAAAACAGTAAGATATTTTCTGGATGTTTTGGTGCACAGTTTCTATTCACTTTGTAAGCAATAAAAAAAGTAAAATATTTAGTAAGTAATGGAAAAAGGTCAAATATATAGTGTTCCATAACTTTTACACAGGACATTCAGCAAGTAAACAGTAGTTGTCCATTGAAAAGTGAATAGACCAGAGGTCTCTAAGGTTTGCATACGACTATATAATTAAGCTAAAGCACAATCACTATTGAGAAATCCACTCAAGAATGGAATCTTCACAGAACAACGGGTTCATTCTGTTGTGCCCTAAAATGCATTTCACTAATTATAGAAAATGAGAAACTCTTCAGTCACGTTTTAGTATTGCACCTCAGTTAGGTAAATAATACAGCTTTGTGCTCACTCAACAAAAGGAACAATGAATGTGGTCGCATCCTTATAAGCAGAAACTGCTTCTTTTGTCATTTTTTTTACTCGGTTCTTCCTTACCTCCAATTTGGTCATTGCTAATTCTGACCTGCTGGCTAGGACTTCCTATCACATGATGCTGGCACGGTGGGAGGGTGAGGGCCAAGTGTTTCCTCCTTTTAGAGGAAGAATTCACACAAATTCAACCGATCCTTGCAGCATTTACTAAAGCTCACATGATCTCCACACTAAATAAGTGAATCTGTGAAGTGCTTTCAAAATGAAGCGTGCAGCTTCTGTGCTACGTGCCGAGAAGCCACAATCTCAGGCGCTCCGTCAACGTGTAGGCTGTACTTAAACTAAGCTGGCCACAAATATTATGATTTTGTCAGTTCTGTTCTAATCTGCTCATGCGTATGAACGCCCTTTCATTTCATGACTGAGCCTTTCATAGCGATATAGATGCTAGGCGATTTTGCGCTGTGTTGTTTGATACAAAGCACATATTACTTCAGAGTCACAGTGCTTCCGGATGCTCTAAGTGCTTTATTAGTACATTTCCTCAGATTTCCTGAATATTCCTAAGTATATTTATGTTCTGTTGGCAGAATGTACATGTGGATGACGTGTCAATACGTTGTTGTTATAGCCAGTTTTCATTACTTCATCATTTTGATGTTTTTTGAGACTTAAAGTTTTATATTTTTCAGTCTTTGCTTTGCATGTTCTTGGTTCTCACAGGTACCTAAAATTTGATATTTGTTTTGATAGAAACTAAATAGTAACATTTGAAATACGTTAAAAAACATCAGATTCACAAGCTTCACCAATTTCTACATTGCACCCCCAACAAACAAACAGAAAAATCCTGGTGGATCTGCATAGGCCCATTGTTAGGATACAGTTGTGTCACTCCCCTTTCTAAGTAAGCTGGCCTTAAACTATTGTTTGCTGAGATGCAGATCAAAACAATGTCAGCTATGAGAACCTTTAAGTAGAATAAGAAGTTTGAGTCTCAGATTTCATTGCATTATAATTCTATATGGCTGTTATTACAGAATGGTGTTATGGTGGTGTTTGGAGGCTAAAGTGAGACAGCACAGTCTGTGCTAGGTGATTCCAAACCAGTGACATAGGCAGAAAAATACATTTTTGACTAGACCTGTGAAAAAAGTGAGTGGGCCACATAGTTAATGTTTTTTTCAGAATACGTTTTCTAAATGCCCTATGTTCTTCAATGTCAAAACATCTGGATATCGCTTAATGATAACAGTACTGCAGTCATCATCTAATCCAACACTTCCATACTATGGTGATACAAAAACCAACACAGGATTGTGTAAACATCAACCAGAATGCAGAATTCACAAAAACACAGCCAATACTGCAGCACTTTTCTATAAAGCATGCATCTGCTCACCGCAGACAGCAAAAACCAGTTTAAATCAGACAGCAAGGACAAAAACCAGACAAACAACACAGCAGTCTTAAAGGCCTGAACCTAATCATCCTAGGCTAAAGCATAATGCCACTGGGGACATGAAAAATGTTCGTGGACCATTTATGTCTTACCTTTGATGACTTTATGCACTGAAGCAGATGTTTGCTTTATAATTTTGACATATTTCACATGGCATATTTCAGCTTTTGTAGTAAACGGAAATTGAAAGTACCAAATCTGCAGACCACTGACCATACCTGGAGCATCAAATTCATTCACCTGTGTGCTGGTAAAGAACTGAAGTCTGGAGGTTTTGAGAATAGCAGAGGTTGATAAGCAGTGATTGGTGTGCTAAGAAAATAAGGGCTTTGAGGTTGGTTGATTTGACTAAACTCTACACATTCAGGAATGATGTAGATAGTGTACTGAATTTGATTAGCCGTAATACAATACAAAAACAAATCGAATTTCATTATATTAAAAAATGCAGGTTAATAAATATTCTTTCTCAATTTGATGGGGTAGGCCTGTGATCAGTTTGGGTACCCAGGCCTACCTGTGGCTACACACCTGTTTCAAAGCAGGGCATAGTTCTTGTATATAGCATTTATATGCAGACTAGAACCCAACTAGTAACATCAGCCGATGTTTTATTGGTATCAATGAAGAACATAATGCATCAAAAATTAGCAACTTTCATGACATTGCCAAAACTGAATTTTTACCCTCTTAAATTTGTTGTATAATTAAGCCCCTGTTGTGGACACTGTAGTTTGTTGTTGTTAAGAGCGACACAGCAGGAAATCTCAATGGTATACTGTTTGAGTTACTGGCAGCTCTTGTAGCTCCAACCTGTGAAATTAGCCTGTCTTCATCCATAAATCCATTTCTCAAATGTTTCTTACTCACAGTCTTTGTTTTGCTCAGTGTCTTTTTGAATGGCTTTTTGAATTTTTTTAACTATAAAAAATACAGACGTTGTTTGGTGTCCTGTCTGTGTTTCCAGCACCTGAAGTCCTTTTTGTTTCAGGAACTGGCACATCTAGTTTCTACAGTTCTGATGTATTGTGCATTCTGTGCAGGGGGGGTAAGTGTTGGTGTTCAGCACGGTGTAGACCAGTAAATGCTGAAGGTCTTAGTTCTTTGAGGCGTGGGACAGGACAAGAACCACAGCTGTTTACTTTCTTCAGAGCATCACACATCAACACTACCATAGAAGAAAGAAAAGAAAAAGAATAAAACACTGAAAGAAAAGAAAAAATAAAGAAATGAAAAAGGAAAAAATGGGAAAATAGAAAAGTAGAAAAAATGGAAAAGAAAGAGAGAATGGAAGGTGAAAAGCAAGAATAGCAAAGAAGAAAGGTAGAAATAAACAGAAAGAAAAAACGAGAGAAAGAAGGAAAGAAAAGAAAAACAGAAAGAATAGAAGAAAAAAAAGGAGGTTTAAAAAAGAAAGACTGAAGGAAAAATAAATAAATAAAGAAAAAGGGAAAGAGTGAAGGAGAAGAGGCAACATGGTAATGCAGAGATAAAGGCAGGGAGGGGTGTGCAGTGATGTAGTGGTGGGGAAAGCCTCTGTTGTACCTGCGGGCAAAGTCAGAATCAAACCAAGCAGAGGAACATCAAAGCCTTTAGGAGCAGAATAAAGCTCAGAGCAGCTGACTGTATGAGCCCTGTCTGCTGCCAGAGACAACCTGACGATTGTTCCTGGCTCTTACGCCACAGTGAAACCCCAATATAATTAATTGTTTATCGCTGAGCAGCCCTGTTCTTTTCTACATGTGGTTTGATTTGTTTTTCTCTATTCATTCCTTTGGCAGTGATAGAGGATCCGTTGTGTGGAGAATTCTGGCAGCACATGTGAATGATGCACTCCCACTGGAGCGAAGTGTGGCACAGATTGCAAGGATATTGTTGATTTAAACTGAGAGCAGTGTTCAAGCTAATCTGCTCTAATATATCTGGGAGTATTTCCACTGTTTGGGTGAATGAGCAAGAGAGCTGCTCTATGTCACCACAGGCATGTCCAGAGCCACAATGGATGTTTATGTTACCTTCCTGCTTCCATCTACTCATATATGTATATGTTTCCTTCTCTCTCTCCCTCTCTCTCTCTCTCTCACACACACACACTCACACAGACACACAGCCTTCTACTGTTCCACTCTCTCACTCTCACATGCACATTCACACACACTTAGTTTAGGTGAATTTATGGCCAGTATGCAGTGTACAGTGTCTTTGTGTTTCAGTGCTAATGTGGCAGGAAATGAAAGTTTCCATTAATGTTCAGGAAGCACTCTGACCTCACAATGATACGATTAGATTAAGAGTCTGGTTCAATGCACCATGAAATCAAAGATTTTGAGACGATTTAGTTCACTTGTTCTACTACAGCTTATTATTATTAGAATTTATTAGAGTTGTTTTTAACCAGTACACGAAACACATGCAGCACCGTGGATAAATCAGAGACCACCATTCATTCATTTAATCTCCAGTCAAAACAGCCATTAGGTAAAAGTAATTTTTCACTGTCAGGGGAAAAAAGCAGAAATCACTAACTAAAGTATATTTTTTTCAGTGTTTAATGTGTCCATCCTTCACCCTTATTACAGCTCTTATTTATTTTTCCACACTTCCAAGGTTCCCTCTTAGAAGCTGGTTGCGTTTTCTGCTTCTCATAATCTGAGTAATCTCAAGCATATTCACTAAAGTTAAGGTCTGGACTCTGCGGTGGTCAGTCCATTGTTCTGAGAACACCAGCAGCTTCTTTGTTTTTTCTTCTTTTTTGTCTATTGCTTTTTCTTACTTACAGCTGCTCAACAGCTACATACCCTTTCAGACTCATAGTGTTGAGTTGTCTTCTCACAGTGGAAGATGGACAGAAACACTAGTGTTTTTTTCAGATCTGAGGCAAGACTGGAGCTTGATTTTCTCCTCTCTCAAAGATGAAAGCTTTATGTACTGTTTATCTGATGGTGACAGTTTTGGTGGTCTATCAGGTCTTGCACAGTTCTTAGGAGTACCTTTGACTGTCCCCTTCCTTATGCAAGTGGATTATTTTGTATCTAATCGAAAATGAATATCTTATTGTCTGTTTTGATTGGAAATGAAACAAATGTAGTGTCTCTGACTTCTGTGCAGTATTGTAATTGTGACTGGAGAAGTTGTTTATATCACAGTAGTGTGATATAGACAGAAAAAATACAGCTTTGACTGTAGTCATTCAGAGTTTACCAGCCATCCTGTACCCTATTTATCAATGTTGAGTTTCTGACAACAGGACCACTGCTGATCACGTGTTATTTGGGTGGTGGATCATTCTCAACACAGCAGTGTCACTGATACAGTAGTGACATAGTAGTGTGTGGTTCTGGTTAGAGATGTCATGATCTGACTTTTTCTTTTCCTATAGCAATACTGACGAACATAAGCGAATACCAATATCTGATACTTCTTCTTTAAGCTCAGAAATATGCTATTTTTAATTGAAGCACTTTTCCTAAGATGAAAAGTAGGATAAAAGTGGACTATCATGCTAAAAGTAGGCTATCATGATAAAACGACTCAAATACTCAACTGCCCCACAGGAAGAAACACAACTTTAACAACATCCCATCATGCAGTGTGAGTGTGATGCTTGGATAGATTTGTTACAGTACTCAGAGTCAGATTCATTCTTTTTGCCCTGTGATCTCCAACCCAGCATTTTTTGATGAAATCAGCCCAATATCAATACCTGATCAGTGCCATCTCTATTGTATAAAGCATAGCAGTGGTGCTGGGTTTTTTTCACTGTCACTCCTAGATTAGAGAGCAGTCGGCTACGAAAAAATATCCAGCCAAGAAGGACTCTGTGGTCAGAAACTAACCACTGATGAAAGGCTATTGGATGCTTTGTCATTTGTGTTTTAACAGTTGTGCTACAGTGTCTAACTGTACACCATCAAGGTGGTGGTAGGTGTTTCTAATAAAGTGTTCACACATATCTATACTAACTTCTCTTTTTCCACAGGTTTGGTCCTCCATTCCTGATGCGTGAGGACAGGTCAGTTTCGTGGGATCAGCTGCAGCAGAGCATCCTCAGTAAGCTTTACTACCTGATGATCAATGGGGCTCAGCCGCAGGTAATAATATGGACGATATTACAATATATATTCTTTACGGGAATAAATTACATCATTGTTAATTTATCTTTTTTATAATAGTGTGATTTTCCCTCAAAATCTTTGTATGCATAGTTTGTATAGCCTTTTAAAAATGTGGCAGTGCTGCTTTACTGGTGTAGCTTGTTTGCAAGCCTTTGAAAAGCTAAACATACACATTGGACTGGTTTACCAGTCATGGACTAATCCTAGTCTTAGACTAAATTGCTTTTTAACTGCTTTTCTAGTGTAGGCTTAGGCTAAAACTGGGTTTGGGAAATTGAAAATGTCAAGTATCATCATGCTGTATTGTCATATCACAAGGCCACAAACTCAGACGTCTCTCTCCATCTCGAGTCTAACAGCTCCCAAGCTCCTCAGTCTCTTATTAACGCCATATTTGTTGATATCCACACAACATGACTGTAATCTCTAAACCAAAGTATGAGCAAGTGGCCTCTTCTGCTTTGATGCACCTTGCTGTGCATCTCTGTCAGATCAATGATGTCCCACAGCAGTCGCGCTGTCGCACATGCCGTTCCCTGATCGCGGTGCCGTGGAGCTACTGACACACTGCTAATCACTCTGATGAGGTACACGCCAATTAGTGCATTAGCATTGGAAGAGCCGGAAGGCCTCGTTAATGGAAACGACTTTGCATGCTATTTGAAGCGACTGGGTTTATTTTTAAGCCTTAGAACCACCAGTTATTGCTAGTGGTAACAAAAGTGTGATGTAATTCCTTATTAATTATTTCTCACTCATAGCTCATTGAAAGAAGCAGAGAAGTTCTGTCAAAAGTGTAGATTCTAATCTTTCAATCAAGATCACATTGGCATTTGTAAGTAGAAGAAAAGATAATTTATTATGATCTGAATTCGGTGAAAAGTTGTGCATACAGTTCTCACCATCCATTTTTTACATGGAAACATGTCATACATACAGACACGTGGAAAACATTGAAACGTCATACATACAGACTCAAAGTTGTCAGTAGCGAATGTAAATCGAATGTAAATGTAACTCACTGTGTAAATAAATATGTCATTACAGAATTCCATTTAACCCTTGTGTGGTGTTGGGGTCTGTGGGAGCCATTTTCAGTGTTTACCAAAAGAAAAATATGATGTGATTTATTATTATTTCAACCTCAGATTAAACTGAGGTTGAAACAGATAAACTGTATTGAATTAGTCATGTTTTGCATAAATTTACAAGAGTTTTTTTAGTGACTGCAACAACTAGCTCTTCAGTCTGTTGCATTTAACCTGGCCCCTGGAATTAATCATAATGTTTCCACTCACTCTGCTTTTGTCTGTATTGTTCACAAACAATATGTGCTGGAAACAAAGTATATGTTTTTTTTTTTTTTTTTTTTTTTTGGTTGTTTTT
>JAILXH010132089.1:0-10675 GCA_023558415.1 Piaractus mesopotamicus
ATATATATATATATATATATATATATATATATACATGTATGTGCTTGATGTACTTGTTTAAAATACATTTTGGAAATAAACAATATATTTAAAATGTATGTCACATATAAAAAATAAATGCTCATTTATTTATTTTCTGTATAGGCAAGACCAATTAGTTACTAACATCACAAAACAACAACTATGAAGGGAAGAACATGCCATTGCTGACCATAAACAAAGAAAACATCTATTTATTTTGGCTTTGATTGAAATTGCAGGGGGTTTTTACGTACAATCGGAATATTCACAGCTTAGTCATTCTGAATGAGGCAATATGTTTATTTTAATGGGCAAAAATACATTCTCATGTGATCTGTTTCAGATGACAGACTTTTCTTAATCACTTTATATTTATAAGGTATTGAAGTAAACTGCTAGTTTAGCTGTGTGGCTAAGCTGCTGCACAGCTACTGCAGCCACCTGTGCCAGTTAACAGTTGCAAACTTTTACTTTCACTACAGTCAGTGTGCTCACACTTTCAGCGCAGCCACTCTCTTACAGTGACAGCGGGATATCACCGGCATGAGGATTTTACGGAACAATCCAAAGATGCGTTATAATAGCCCTGTGTAACTTTTTTGATGATCATTTTAAAAGTCGCAACCCCTAGCTTGAGAATCACTGGTTTAGACAATGTTTGCATTTGTGTCAATTGATAATTTATACTGAGCTGTGTATTTAGGAGATATAAGATTGACCTGGAAACTCATCCCAGCAGTGCAGGTGAGCCATCGGACTGGAGACCCTAGCAGTGGGGGAAGAGAGGGGGGGGTGGTGGACCCTGGGCAATTTTATTAGAGCCCTCTAATGTCTTTGTTGGATGCATCATATCACTACTTAAACCTGTTTTACTTCAGTATACTTCATCTATTAGCCTAGCCCCTGGTTTACACATAGCTATAGCAGATAAACAAACATTTTCAAGTTTTTTTCACATCAACATTCTAGTTGTTATCCTAGTCACTCACTGTTTTACTCAGGACTGCCAGCATCCTAACTGGTCACATATGAAGGCTGGATAAATTGATGCATTCACATAATCCAACAAACATAAATCATTTTGGTAAAAAAGCAATGAAAGCCAAACTTTAACTGCCATAAACAATATCAAGTGTTCATCAGTTTTTAATATGGGGCAGAGCATATTGTAATCTGCATATGTTTTCATTTCTGGTGTAGGTTTTTTTTTTTGTATATATCTTGCAGGCCTGTCTGCACTGGGCCGGACCGTGCAGTAAGAAAATAAAATGCTAGCAGCACAATTGGTGGATGTGGCTTGGCTGTTTTTGGCTGGGTGGATATGTTTTCTTCATGCAGCACTTTTAAGCTTTCAGAATCTTTCTAAGAGGGCAGAATCAGCTGACCTTCAACACTAAATGTGTCAAGCGTTAAGTGTTTAATACAGAGGCAGAGTACAAGTGGCTGTTTTCCCTTTTAGTCTACTTTTCTTTTTTAAAAATGTGATTTCTCAGTGATGTTATTTTGCTGTGTAAAGAACATGATCTAACAAAAGTATAGTCAGAAAGTTCATATACTTTTTCTAGTTTGTTTCACAAATTACCTTTGTGAGTAAAAAATCATGAACAGGAACATACTTCATATTTCAGTGTCCTTTTATTGGTACTCTGATTAAATAAATCATTGCTAATTGCCCGTTGAACATGTACGCACACTCAGTCAGAAACTATCACAGTACATCCAACAATAAAGGCAGCATGGAGCTTCTTTTATACAGTGATAGAAAAGAAGGCAGTTATAGTAATAATTCATTTTATTTAAATACACAGTTCAAGAGCTCAAGGACACAGTACAGATTAAAAGAAAAAAAAAAAACCCAGAAAGTACATACCTGAAAAATAAAAACAAGCATAATATTGAACAGAAAATAATATTTAATAAAAAAAAAAGTTAGGAGCACACTGTGGTGAACAGGTAAGTTTAAAGTTCTTTATAAATGCTTACAGAGTACAGGAGGCAAAGCCATAAAAGAAGAGAATCACAAAGTCAAGGTGCATATTGGCTAAAAGGACAAGCTCCCATGGATGAGAGATGGAAACATAGAGTGTAGTCTAGCAGAGAAGTATGAAGGGGTTACCCTATAAAGCACCATAAGCAGAAATATAACTTTAAGCTTAATTGGATCTAACCCTGGTGGCAGTGATGTCAACATTATTTTTACCCTTATAAATGCTTTACGTTCTACATATTTAAGTAGTGTGATTTTCCCACCTTCAGTCAGAAAGCCTAAGTTGAACCTGCCTTGTTAGACAGACCCCAGATCCAAACTACAAGCCAAATGAATATAAGCATAATGTTAACACAAAAAATAAGTAAATAAATAAAACATACATTTATCTTTCTCTCATCATCTTCTTTTTTTCTTTTACATTTTTTGATTCCAGATGTGTTACTGCTTTTTTGAGACATGATTAAACAGCTGCTTTTTCCCCTTACTCAAGCATCAGGCAACACAAGTGCAGTAATAACTCAGAACTTGTTAAGGGGCCCCTGGCAGCCGCAGAGCCACAAACTGCTGCTTATGTCGCTTAATAGGTAGAGCCGGCACTGGATAGAGTACTGTCCATGACTACACCAAGGCTTTTGACTTGTGTAGTTTGGGAAAAAGTAAAATCCTTAAAGGTAATATGAAAATCAGATAATTTAGAAATCGCAAATTTAGTTCCAATTAAAAGTCTTAGTCTTATTACAGTTAAACATTAATAAATTCATCTGTTTTTCTGAAAGATAGTATATGAGAATGGAAAATAGAGATGTAGCTGTAGGCAAGGTACCCAATATATAGAGCTGGGTGTCAAATGCGTAATAATGGAAATCAGTAGTTTAATGCTTCATAATAGATCCCAATGGGAGAAGATAATTGATGAAAATAAGGGGGCCCAGTACTTACCCCTGGAGAACACCATTTAACGAATTTATTTATATAAAAGGTTTTCTATTGATTAGGTACAAAGTGAGCCATTTGTGGGCCAAGTTGGTGATACCTTTGGAAGAAAGTTGATCTAAAGCTAGCACACAGAAAGCTTCAGTTTCACATGATGCTCCTTTTTACTATCACCAACATGGACATTCATGCACACTAATCACCCTGGAGACAAGTTTGAATGAGTAAAAGAGGACAAAAAACAAACACTCTTAATGTATCGTCAACAATACTTTCAGTGAGAGAGGGTTAATTATACTTTCCAAGTTGAACCCTTCATTGACACAGAACAATCCTGAGCACAGTCTTATGTGCCATGTGTCATGTGCATCATTTCGCAGAAGTCTTTTTTAAGAAGTTTTTTTTAGAATTTATTCACTCTATTTGCTTTCCAACTGTTAGTTTGGCTCGTGGCATAACACTATGAACTGGTTTGTTTGTGTTTTAGCATGTGTGTGTGTGTGTGTGTGTGTGAATGTGTGCAGTTTGTATGTGGTATCAGTGTGTTTACTCTGGCTTAGCAGTAACCGCAGCGTCCTGCCCATTAGTGGCCAGAAGATGCATGCATTTGTGTGGACAAGCTGGAAGGAGGTGGGTGCTGAAAGTAGTGCAGGCTCAGCTTCAGTATGTACAGAGCATCAGCAAGCTGAAGCTGCACTTCATCACTGCACTCAGTCATGCAGACTTCCAGTTAAATGTGTCATTAATCTGCTGTTGAGCTGCTTAAATCTCTCTTTTAGCACCTTACTGATTGTGGTTATTCTGGAAATTGCTGACTCCGTGTGTTTTTTCACAAAGGGACTGAATATTTTCCTCAGGGTCATTAAGTTGCTGTTGTCAAAAGTTTGGAGACACCTTGCCTTCTTTAGAACTTTTTTAAGTAATGTTGGACTTTCACTGACACTTTCCACTGACACAAGCTACACTGTGTCCAAATAGCCATTCTAGTTAGTCAATTCAGTTACTTTAAGGTGCACCTGCTGCTAAGTGTTCTTTTGCACACTCACAGTTAATATAATGTCTATAGAAAAGCATTGGTCAATAGAATGGGATGCTCTGGAGCAGCCACACATGAACCTAAGGTCTCCATGCCCAAGGTCAAATGTAAGCTAGAGCAGTTTAAAGCTTCCCATCATTGGACTGTGGAGCAGTGGAACTGCATTATCAGGAATGATGGAGCTCCATCTAGTACCTTTGGGTATTTAAATTTAGGTTAATTTAGTTGGCAGGATTTAAAGACCTTTTTGAATTAATATGTTTGCAAAAAATACACTCTTTTGACTCAAAAATAAATTGAATAACTAGGTGACGGGAAGTATAGATATATATGGACCATTTTACCAAATTAGTTCAAACTGCGTTAATGCGGTAAAAGAAATGTTTAAAAAAAAAAGTTAAGTATTCAGACCTTAGATATCTACAAGGATTATGTCATGAACTATTTAAACCCAAGGCAATAATAGAGATAGTAATTAGCTAAATACATAAAAAAAAATCTTTTATAGGGTATTTTCTCTTGGTAGGTGTCTGTCCCAAACCCTAACCCCTAAATTTACACTTGTGAAAATAATACTTTTTTTGAGATTTTTTTAAGTATCTTTTTTTTTTTTTAACAAAAACAAGTTCAAAGATTTAGATTTATCATGAGTTTAATTTTTACTTTTAAAAAAATTTTTAAAGAAAAATGTCACTACTGAAACATGAAGAGTTTTACTCCAGAGGCAGAGCCTTATTTTTGCATTTTAAAGCAGGAAGTGAGATCCTACTTTTTTGAAGTAAATGTGCCCCACAGTCTAAAAATCACTGTTTAACATTAAGAATTGTCACTATTGGAACACATATTTTCAGCATTTAAGTAAACGTTTTTGTGTTTTGATGAAAAATAGTGTGATTTTATGTGTAACTGTTCAAAGCTGTGTTTGCTAGTCATGTACTGGTTAGCGTTTAAGTGTTCTGCTCAACATTAGCTACAATTGTCACTACTGAAACATTTGGTAAAGTTTCAGTAGTGTTCTGATTGATTAGTGACAAAATGGAATGCTCAAATAAACATAATTAAGGTATAGGCTCAATCAATACAAATTTTAGTCTAAAGTCCACGTCAGTTAAAGTCTGAAATGTGTTTTGAGCGCTGACTTTGAACCAGTGTGGTAGAATGAGCTGTATCATCTCACTGCATGCTGACAGCCAGCGTCGATCACAGCACTAAACCCAGTGGTGGGGCTCTGGGGTCTCTGTTGAATTTTAATCCTGCTAGACATTGATGGATGGCCACAGGAGCACCTGCGTGATGCAGAGGCATCTGGACGCTGAATGGCCAACCCGTGCCAGGCACTTGTCCTGCATTGTGCTTTCTCATCCCTCTCTCTCCTAAGGAACAAAGGAGCAGAATAAATGAGCATGTTTCTCCTGGGGGGAGTGGATTTCACACCCCACAGTGCAAAGGAAAAGTTTAAAAAGCTGTGAGACTAAAGAATCTCAAGTCTGAATCTCACCACTTGCAAATCACCAATGAGCTGCCCATTGAACCGTGAATATCCTGGAGATGAAGAATCTTTAAACTGACATATCAGTAATAATAAAATCCAGTTTGTGAGTCTCTCGACTCTTTAGAATATTAATTTTCACATGCTTATTGTAATTCAGTAAACCAACTCAGTCATCTGTCCACTCAACCGGACGCATTCTGATATGCGGGTGGGGCAATCACTGAGCGAATCTGCTGAATTTAATAACACATGGCACGTTCGGACGCCTTGCATGGTTGCTATATCTGTGACTCATTGGGTGTTACAGCAAGTTCGTTTGAGTCTGTGCATAAGTAATAATCAGAAATGAGTTTCTCAGTCAAGTCTTAGTCCCATCCGGATGAAACAAACATTCTGACCAAAAAAATGTAACCGTCGATACATCTTTTGTAAACATGTCTGTATTAAGCAAATATGGACACAGAAACCTAAGTAACCACCTAAGCATTTGCCCAGAAAGTGCATGTTAAGTGCATACATATACTGTATTTAAACACTGCAGTTGTTAATTTACAGAAATAGTCTGTAAAGTCACAAAGACAAATAATCACCTTTATTTCACAGACATTTCCTTTTATTTTAGTAGTTATTGTGTTTAAAAATATCGTTGAACTACAAGTACAGAAAAAGGCAGTAAATTACTGTAATTTCTTCTTTTTTAACAATCATTGTTAAAATTATATACTTCTGTTACTGCCACCCCTGCTGTTGGAGTTTTTACCGTTTTTCTACATTTATTCCTAATATGTTAATATTTTAATGCACTGTTTTAGTGTGATCTCTGTAGACTGTTCTCTGTTAACTTATTTTCACTTAGAAAATCAACAGAACATGTCATTTGACCAGGGGTGTTCAAACTTTTCCACACGACTGTACATAAATCCTACATAAAGTTTTAAACACGAGTTTTTTTTATGCTGGAATGTTTTAAGCTTTAAGCTGCAAGCCTGGTGTTCTCTGTACTATGGACAAAGAGAAACAAAAAGACCTTTCAAGGTGCTCGCTGTAGTGTTCATGTTTATGGAGGAAGAGGAAAAAGCCCATACCAGTGCACGGAAGCAGCTGCAGGGACCCACCCAATGCTGTTCTGCTCCCCACCTGAAGTAAGCAGAGCTCCACCCGTCTGAATACAGCGGGAGCACAAGGGTTTCTCTCAGGCAGCAGGAGAGAACAGGGTCAGCCTGGCTTCCTGTGGTCCATTCCCACACTCCAGAGCTAAGGGTAAATACCTGACCTCATGATGATTCAATTTATGAAATTTTTTTCACCATGATTTGATTTGATGACATTACATTATTTTGCTTAAACGTTTCACTCACACATTCCAAAATAAAATATGAGGAATGTATAAAAGATAGACAAAAGGAAATGTGAAATGTGGAGAAACTATTTACTGTTTACAGTACCTGACATAAGAGCAATACACTAACTATCTTGAATCTCCAAAAAGGACGGGAAAAGATTTCTTAGCTTTTAATGGAAGTCAAAAAGCTTCAGTTGTCATAAAGACTAGTTTTGTCAACTTCAATGTCAAGCTGACATCACAACTGTGTCCAGTTACAGAGTCTTACTAATGGGCTCATATGTTAGTTATGTAGTTATGTGACTAAAGGCTGATGCAGTTGAATCTCCACCTTCAGATGAATTTTTACACGACTACTTATCACAGTCTTTCTTTTCCCATGGGAAGTCTCTGCCCTCTGTCTGTAAAACCAGTCCCTGGCCAGGCCTTCCTGTGGGCCTGAGCCAGCTATACCTCAGCTGCCCCAGTGTACAGCTTTTCCTTCCTCTCTGGATTGTTCTGTGACGCATACGGCCACTTTCCTGTCTTGATATGAAGAAGGAGCGGATGGTGTCAGCTTTTTGTGCTGTTAGTCCTCCTGACCTGCATTTGAAGGCTTATCTATTTGTAAGATGGACTCCCCGTGAAATCAGCTCATGATCAGTTATTCTTGGATCCTGACTCTTAGAGGATGTCTAATGTCAGTGCTATGCTGTAAAGTATTAGCCACCACATCAAGCTTTTCCACTCTATCAGTTATATCTGTTTTTGTCTGTAGAGCAGGGCTGGACGAAGTTGGCCTGTGATGGAGTTTGATTTGGCCTGCCATAAAGTTACACTAACTTGTTCAATGAGAGAGAAAACATATTTTGATGTGATACAGAACTTGTTAAACTCTTGTTTTTCCTTGAAGTATTGTAGTAACAAAGTGTCATGTACTGTTTTAAAATGCATTTTAATAATTGGAGTTAAAATCTACCTACCTTTTTAATTGTGTATTTTATTTTCTTAGTGGCCCTTGGCTCACCACAAATATCGCACTTTGGCCTGCCGAGACAAACAAGTTTGTGCACCCCTGATTTCGTGGCGGGACTGCCACCTGTCCAGGATTTCCCTGTTCAAGTATTTGGAATCATTCCAAACAAAATGTCCAGGAATCCAATCATGTCTGTATGTTAGCATATTAGCATTCAGTCAAACCATTTGTATACAGAGAATACGTTTGAATGGTGTAGCTTACCCTCAACACAGGGACAGTGTCAAAAAGGTGGCCTACTAGATAAACTAGCATACAACAGCATAGCTGATCACTAGCAAAACAGCATATTAGTGCTCTCACACAAAAACCTTGTATCTCCATTTTGATTTTTGTTGTTTTATTTGAAAACTCCAGTTACTCTTTGCATTTTGTTCAAATTGTCTGATGAATTGCTCAGCAGAAATGGTCCAGAACTACTTGAAAGAAAATCTTGTTGCACTGACTTCCGTTAAGTTAAGAATGTCTTTTCCTTCTCCTTTAAAGTTACCGTTTTGGAGGTTTAATTCGTTTGGGCAGTAATGATATGTTGAGTTTTGGATGCTGGTATGCTGGTCAACCAGCATGACTATACTGAGTGACCAGCTAAACCAGCGTAAACTAGAATAAACCAGCATGGAATTCATGCAACTTTCTGCTTTTTTCAGCATGTTAGGCAGCACTTCAGCACTTTAACTAAGAAGATTAGGTTCTGCAGCTGAACCGATGTCTATCTATTCTAGACTGCACCGTAAGCACAGCTAGCATTCCACTGAATTTAGTAAAAAAATCGAGCCACTCATTGAGTGTCCAGGAGTTTTACAGGGCTGAGGTGCCCTATTTAGAGAATGTCTGCTTTCAAATCAGTGCTAATTTGCTAATGCTGCACTAAAGCTCTTAAGTATTAGCCACCACATAAACTTTAAAGCTTTTCCAGCTCCATGTGACCAGCTCACTCTATCAGTTATTCTTGGATCATTTTGTCTCTTTTTCATTTAGTTACTTGCTAGTAGTGTTCGGGTACTTGAGTCTGCAGATAACCGTTCGAGGTGCCAGTATTCCAGTACTGAAATCTGTATTCATGTATTCATGTATTCATTAAGTTTTATTACGAGAAGACATAGAAAATATACAGACTAACAAATCAGTAAAGTGCGTTGGTTTTGCTCATATTTGCAGGCAGTTATGCTATGTGGTACTTTGCTACTACAAAACAGAAGTGCCTGAACGTGAGCACGTTGCCAAAGTTGCATTGTTAAGATAGAGGTAGTGCAGCTTTCACTTACTAGCCGATGCTAGCTTGTTACAAAAACAATAGAAACATATTTCTCTGATAAGTAACATTGTGCCATCGTCCACTGAGGAGAAAATACCTCATCTGCATCCAATGTGACATTTGCTAGCCTTGTTAGCTCATTAGCTAATCTGTAGAGGCAGCCTCCATTACTGTTCCAAAAAAGTTAAGCCTACAGCCTGTTATTTTCAGCCAAAGACCCCCTTTTATTGAATTATTTATTTATTGTTAATTTCATTGATTTCCTTCCCTGTGGAAAACCAGATATTTGTTCATGAATCTTTCATCTACTCAAATATCAAAATATCTGAATGCTCATCCCTAATTGCTAGTGTTGCACTATTTTAGCTCTGAAGCATTAGCCACAACGTCAGCTTTAAAGCAGTTTGAGCATAAATTTCTGTGTACTTTCTATGAGCCATTTAACTGTTCTTTGAAACACCACATGATTGTCTAGTGCCGTTCGAATAATAAAGCCAGTTCTGTTCACTTTCAGCATTGATTCCATGGTTAGCTTGGCTTGCAGCGTAGCGCTAACAACTGATGTGTTTGTGTTTTAGCATATTTATATCGGCTTTCAATTATTAGCCTCCACATCAGATTTACAGTAGTTTGGTTTTTGGTTTAGACAGAATAAAGTGGAGCTGTTCTGTCTTTGAAACCACTAGCTGGCATTTTCTGTCACTGGCGACGTTTGACATTATGTTGTCGTGCCACAAGCTAATGCCAGCAGAAGGAGAACAGCTTTATTGGAAGCTGGATGTGCCCTACTGACTCCACTGCCGTTGTGTTTAGCCGCTGATGGTCTGGCTTGTTTCAGTGTTATGGCTGCTCGAAAGCATGTAGCCCTCTGCCAGTCACATCTCATCAAAACTTTTAACGTTCATGCAAACAAAATGGTAACTAAAGACAAATGAGATTGCTGTTTAATGTGCTGTATTTCTTAGTAGGTATGGAAACTCATTTATCGTCAGACAGAGAAGATGAAGTGTGTAGTGCTGCATTCAGAAATGCTCTGTTTGTTCTCCTTTCTGCTTTGATCTAAACTACAGATGACAGGTATTAGTGTCAGGTAGATAGCAGCAGAAAAATGCTGGATTCTGAAACAAATCTGGCCTAAAATATTACAGGACTGCTTGTAGTGAAACAATGTTAAGCAAAGTAAAGCAGGCCACATGATAACAGCAGTAGCTGCCTGTAGCATTAGAGTAACATAGGAACACCAAGCTTAACTGCAGATAAAAATCTATGATTTTGGATAAGTCATGTTGTTGGCTGTGTATTATTTTCCATAAGATAGTAAGCAGTTTGTTACATTTAAATCACCATCTTAAGTGAAGCACTTTAATAGAAAATTGCTCAAATAAACTCACCGCCGTCCTCTACAAATGCAATTAACAAACATCAAATAAACAAACATTACTCACCGCCGCCCTGTAAAGCTGTTATTAACAAACATCAAATAAACAAACATTACTCACCGCTGCCCTGTAAAGCTGTTATTAACAAACATCAAATAAACAAACATTACTCACTGCTGCCCTCTAAAGGTGTTATTAACAAACATCAAATA
>JAILXH010132089.1:13306-33450 GCA_023558415.1 Piaractus mesopotamicus
GGGAGTTGAGAGGTGTTTCTGTTTTCCTCTCTTCATAATGAATCTTCTTCCTTTTCCGCTATCCGGAGCTCCAGCAGATGCATCTCTATTTTAATCTCTCCCACAGCTCCATTATTCCTGCACTAATTCATAGCTTTTCCAGCTACTAATATCATAACTTCTTTTTCCATTTGGATCATGTTTTCCTTTACGTGCACACTTTGAAAAAAGCGACAAACTTAGCAGCTTAATGGAAAATCACTTTTCCAAGATAAAAACTCGTCACCAGCACTCTGATGGTCACTAGATTTATTATGTAATTTCCTTAAAGGAATACACCAGCATTTTTCAACCTAGTCTCTATCTGCTACATCTGCATCATAATGTAAACCTGACAGTAATTCTAACATGTTGCGTTGTATTTACAAAAGAACAGAAAACTTGTTGAAACAAACTCACTTATAATAGAAGCCAATGGGCAGATGCTAAATTCTGTGAATAAACATTTGAAGTGCGAGAAGTGAATTTTAAACTACATACATGTTATGGATGAGACGTGAGAGAGTGTCTTTGCCACGTATATTACATATAAAGACTATCACTATAAATACCATCTGATAAATACTATTTTTCTACAAAAAAAAAAATATATCTAACCCCTTGCTTGTGTCTTTTTTTGTACAAATGTGACCCTAAAAAATGACATTTCTGTTTAAAGAGCAGTGCTTTTTGTTATAGCTATATAAGTAGTCAACATAAACTTAATCAGAATGTATTATTTTCAATTTATGAACGCGGAGTTTACATGAACTAAACGTGAAAATCACGTCAATGCAGGAAAAAAAACATACCTCATGCAATTAGTTGGGCTTAAGACTGGAGCTATGGATTGTTTGAAGGATCAAACTAGGAAAAACGTTAATAGATGTATGGCTTCAATAATTTATTGTGGTAACTTGTTATAAGCATATTAAGTTGTTGACACAACTTTTATTTATGTCTCAACCACATAATAGTGCAGAAAATTTGAAAAATCAGTGGCATTCCCCTTTAATGTGTAGTGCTCTCCACATTTTGAGCTTGTACTTCAATAATGATGCACACGTGCCACTACTAATCCTTATTGAAACAGATGTATCTTAACCACGAAAACGGGTGTAGCATCACCATGGAAATGGGTTTAGTGTAACCATGGCAATGAGTGTAGTATAACTATGGAAACTGGTGATGTGTAACCATGGAAACTGATGTAGTGTAACTATGGAAATTGATGTAGTATAACTATGGAGAAGGGTGTAGTGTAACCATGGCAAGGAGTGTAATGTGTAACCTTGGAAATGTATGCAGCATTACCATGGAAACAGGTGTATCGTAACCATGGCAATGAGTGTACTGTGTAACCTTGGAAATGGGTGTAGCGTCACCATGGGAATAGGTATGGCATAACCATGGTAATGAGTGAAGTATAACTATGGAAGTTGGTGTAGTGTAACTGTAGAAACCGATGTAGTGTAACCATGGCAATGAGTGTTGTGTAACTATGGAAATCGGTGTAGCATAACCATGAAAGTGAGTTTAACATAGTAATGGAGATGAGTTAGGTGTTAAATTTGACACCACTTTGTTAACATCTCAGCCATATAATTGTGCAGATTTTGAATTTTGAAAAAAAAAATTAGTGCCGTTCTCCTCTAAATGTGTGGCACTCTCCACATTTTGAGCTTGAACTTGAATAATGATGCACATATGCCAGTAGCGGTCTCTGTATTAGAGTCAGTAAGTGAAAAGTCTGAGCGTTAAGAGCAGATGGAATTCCAACACGCACATATACAGAAGCTCAACAAGTGCATCTGACCCATCAGGAGGGGTGCTTTCTCATTTGAGCGCTTCTGCATTCCAGTGTGATATGTCACTCTGGAAGCTCGGGGGTCGGGGGGTCAGGGGTGACTGAGCGCCTCTATGAAGCAGCAGATGGCCAGTGGAGCCAACACACACAAAAAGAGACCCGCAGACTGAGACTTATCCATTCAGACCATTCAAACCAACTTGTCGGAGAGCAGAGAGACAGACGTCCCACAATGCACTTGTTACGCCTTCTTGGACCCGTGTCTGAAGCCCATCTCGCCTCATTGGCTGTTTCCGTCTTCTTAAAATCTTCCCGTTGTTCATCGCATCGTCCCGCCTGCTGCTGATGATAATCATAGTGAACCAGTGACCTGCTCCCCCCATTCACATTCAGCACGGACGCGTCTAGAGACACTTTACTGGTTGAAATGTTAAAGGAACAGATACGCAGTGGTTGTATTACAGGTTATCGTACAGTATCAGAAACCACATAAGAAATCTACATCAAGAGACTATCTGACCATACTTTGAGGCAAGTGATATTTAGGCAGGCCTGTATTCACTGGCCTGGCAGGTTTTCCAAAGAGACACAGGAACTTTCTGACTGAACTCCAACTGTTCACTAAATCTAATGTCTCCACCTCAACACTGATGTTCTCTCTATGTTTCCACCTCTTAATTCCCTAATCAGTATTCCTGTCCAATTAATGTAAAGCTGCTCTGCTTTGAACTGAATTGAACTGAATATTTTACGTGATGCTAACTGGTGAGGTTTAAGCTTTTTGGTGGGTTTTTATCCATCTACCTCTATATAAACTTTGAAACATTAGTTTGGCTATCAGGTTTAGAGTTATTTGAGGTCTCTCCTCATTCAAGTAGGCCTAGATATGGGCCTGAAAGCATCGATTTTCAAAAATGGCAGTAGGTGTACCATAACTATGGATGTTGGGTGTAGCCAAAGTCCTCATAGAAAAATCTGTCCACATCTTGGCAACACTCATATGAGAACAGGCTCCAGCCTCTTTGAATGTGTGGAGATCTATAAAACCAGAAATAAAAGTCACATTAATGTTTCACCAGCTAATATCTGATAAAATCTGACAAAAATAAACAGTTTGCACTGTTTGGCTAAAATAAGGCACACAAAAATGCAATTTTCCAGTTTGTTTAGGCTACTGTACGTGTGCGTATCTCCGCAACTAGGGGGGCTTTTCCTGTTTACAGCTTAATCAGCAAGCTGATTGGCTCATTTTATTGAAGGACGGGACTTTCCTCCTAAACAGGCATCATGTTTAGCGCTACTAGCTTTCTTATTCATAGTTCAACCACTGACCCGCCTCCTCCTTTATAACGTCTCTAGTGTAGCATAACCACGGAACTGGTTATAGTCTAACTATAGAAATGGGTGTTGCGTAACCTTGGAAGTACTTGTGGCGTAACCAAGGAAATAGATGTGGCATAACTATGGAAATGGCCGTAGTGTAACTGTGGAAATTGATGTAGCATAACCATGGAAATGTAGTAGTGTACCATGGGAATGGGTGTAGCCCACTGATCCGTATGTCAGTGGTGTAGTTCTTCTTCAGATTGATTTTTATCAGGCGTATTACACTCTTCAGGGGTTCTTTAGTCAAGCTCTATATAGAACCATGAGCACTCGAAAAAAACTTTGCACGATTAAAGGGTTCTTTGCATTGTGAAAGCGTTCTTCAGATTGATGGAGAATGTGCTGTAGATGGTTCTCTATAAAACCTTTTTGAAAAGGGTTCTATATAGCACCAAAAAGGGTTCCACTATTGTTACAAGCCAAATAACCCTTTTTTTGGTACCATATAGAACCCTTTATGCTATAAGTGTAGCCCCCACTCCCTCTTGCTAACTTTGAAAAAGGAAGTGGGGGGTGGGGGTGTATATACTGAATTTTGAAAAGCCGCCCTCCCTCAGTGGAAACTCGGCCTGTGGTTGGAACCAGTGGCCTTTTAATGGGGTGCGCTGAGGGCTTTGGTGTATGTGTGTGCAGTAGTGTCTGTATTCAGCTTCGGACACCTACTTTCAAATAAGCTCGCTCCAGGGTCAAAGGTCAGGGATGTGTTTCGGGGTGGTGTGTATTGAACCCAGGACAGGATGGGTGTTGGTGTGTTTGGCTGCAGCTGGACCCTGCCAGCCCCCCCTCTGTGTGCTCAGTCGCAGGATATGAAAACTCTCCAGCAGAAGCACAATTAAAAAAGACACTAAAGAACTTTTTTTCGCTAAATATAATTGAGTGCAAAAAAACAGTTTTTATATTTATCCCAAAAGTAGTTCAGTCTTGCTTCTTAGTTTTGCACTGGAGCTACGAGGTAATGATGAAAAATGGAAGTAAAATGGAAGCTTATGGCCCAAACTTTTGCATACGACTGTATAACAGCGCACATGCAGTTTGGATAATGCTAATTGGTGGAGTACAAGCTTCCATTACTTTTTAATCAGCAGTGCAAAACTGAATCACCAAAGATTCAACATTGCTGGATTGGCTGCATTTGGGGTTAAAAATGATCTTTTGATGTTTTTCACAGAACTATCACTTTAAGCAAAGTGGCTTCAGTCACATAGACCAAGACAGAACTATCACGTCAAATGTTTTCATGAAAGGCTTCACGTGGAGTCTTGTTTGGAAGTATCCTGTTACCTCTAAGCCATTATGGTTATAGTCACACGAAAATGAATGAAAATTGTTTGGAATTTCCAAGGCCGAAAATAAACAGCGGGACAGAATGAAGTCTACTTTTGCAGAGCCTTGTAGCAGTACGTCATGGAACGTGGAGCAGCCAGAAGGAAAGCGTGAGGGCTGTTTGGATTTGGGGGAAGCGGGGGGGGTGGTTTGGAGGGGCTTCCCACCGCACCGCACACACACACACACACACACAAGGGCTGGCTGTGTTTCTGACACATGCCCCTCCCTCCTCTGTTTCCCCACAGATGAGCAAGAGAGACCTCGGGATAGCTGGAGAGAGAGAGAGAAGAGAGAGAGGAGATCCATCGTAACTCTAGAAGAGCTCAGTGGATCAGTGGAGTGGAGGAGTGCACAGAGAACAGCAGCAGGAACAGCAGGACTAACAGAAAACTGCACTGAGGAACATGATGGACTATTATTATTCATCCTGAGGACCTGAACAACAGCCGGTAAGACAAACTACTGTTACTCGACATGTGTATATCATATGAGAGAGAGAGAGAGAGAGAGCTAAGAGAGAATGAGTCAGAGAGAGAGCAGTAAGAGTGAGTGAGTGAGTAACAGAGCACTAAGAGAGAATGAAAGAGTGAGAGAGCAATTAGGTAATAAATAAGTAAGTACATTTTTTATTTATAAAATACACTTAAAACAACAGCATTTAACCAGGATGTTGTGCAAAAGTAAGAATATATAAAATATAAAGATACAGACAATCAAATTAACATATAATTAAAAGTGAAAAGGTGTCAAAAATAATACAAAACAAAATTATTAATAATTCAAGAGAGAGGGTGAGTGTCTGACAGAACAGTTGGAAAAAGAATGCTAAAAAGAAAGTATTATTAATATTTTTATTGTTGCAGTTATTATTATTCTTGCTGTTGTAAACTCCATGACTATCTATCACTTCTACTGAAACAGTTACCTATGCTTTGGCAATAGAAAAGTACAATTAGTGCTCAATACCATCAAACCACATGAAGCTACCTTGAACTGAGCTGATCTTTTCTTGCTCCACCCACAAATGTGTTCTTTCATAGCAACTGTTGCTAAGTTAGACAATCTTTTGAGAGTTGTAAAGATTTTCTCAGCCTAATCAGAGACTGTAGCACACAACTCAGTTTCTGTCAAAATACCTACCTATTTAAAATGTCACGAAGAAGGAGTTCTGTTGATTTTTATAAAAAATAAATAAATGAATTAATGGTCAAGATGTAAACAAATTAATTCCAAGCAGGGGCAGATCACTGACCGTGCCAGTGGGCCCTGAGACCACCAGGCGGGCCCAAATACTAAGGACAACCCACTGCAGATAAACATTAATGATGAACACATACAAACGACTAATGAAAAAAGTGAAGAAATATCATCTGTTCTCAGGCCACTGAAGTTTTATATCATTGTGTGCTATTCAAGCGGGATGTTGTAGACAGGACTGCTTCTGTTTTTGCATAATAACTTGCTTAAAAGAATAAATGAGGAAGTTTCTTTCGCTGTCGTGATGTAGACACAATACACATTGTTTATTAAAAATAGCTTTGTTTAAAGTGGCCATTAGCACTATTGTGAACTTTTAATTAAACTTATTATTATTAATAATGTGTTTTCAAAAGAAGCTTGGGCCTAGGAGCCTTGCAATGCAATGATCCTTCCTTTTTTCGGTTTTATAAGAAATTGCAGAGTCAGAATTGTTCACAGTGGTGGTGATGGGAACTAGACGTCTGAAGAGTTGAATGTCTCTTAAAGGTCCCTCACGGAAAGTTATTACATGTAATGGTTACGAATACACTGTCTGATGCCTGAGACACTGTTTTACAATTGTTGTGAGAAGGTTCTGGCCTATTCCGAACCATACATGGTGGAGAAATATATGCATCACTATTTTACCATCACTAACATTACATATAAAACTTATATGGTGTATATGTTGGTACCGCCATATATATATAAGGTCAGTGACCTTTTTATCTCTTGGCCACAGCCATATTATTAGAAAAGGTTTTTTTAATTTTAAGAAGATTGCCACGGATATTCAGAGTATCTTCATCATAAATGCTTATACCCCCATTGGTAGCGCCCAATACCTGTCCTTCGTTGCTGATAAACATGCTTGTTTGTGCTCATAGATCAGAATGGGGAACACAGACAGTCAGTACAGCAGCTTCATCATCCCCAGCAGGTCTCGGCCGTGCTCTCTGAAGATAAACCCCTCCAAAGAGGAGGCTTTGTCCCCCCACAGCTGGTGGAGGAGTGCAGGAGGAGGAGCGTCTGCATATAAGACCCGCGGCTCAGCCAGAAATGGACAAACCCAACACAAAAACGGGCAGCCGTATGCCACCCGCCACTGCGAATACATCAAAAGCAACAATAACAACAAGCAGCAGCACAGCTCCATTCAAAACAACAGCAAACTGGACTACGAGTGTCTCCTGACCCAGCAGAACAGCTGCTATGTGTAAATATCTGTCTGTTTATGTCCATATACAATGTTTGTTTGCTTCTGTAGCATTCAAATGGTCACTCAGGGATCAATAACACTGCAAAAAATGTGTGCATGTGTAAATTATGACCCTTTAAACACTATATTGTGACCTATAGGTGGATAATTTAGGTCCAAAAATAAAAGTCCTCCCCAGGATTTCCTTCCAACTGCCAGGACACCTCAGCTGCTGTTTTGAGCTAACTAGAGAAACCAAGCAGTTGGAAGAAAATCTCATGGAGGACTTTTACTTTTTGGACCTGAATTGTCCAGCTATGTCAAGAACCACAATTTTAAAACAACTACTCACTGTAATCGATATATATAAAGTGCAGCAAGCTTATGACTGGTAACTAAACAAAGATGTATCTCTGAGGTATCTTTCAGTAGATTGTTCTTTAAAAATATTGAAAAAAAGTGGTTCTTATATGGCATTGTTCCAAGGAACCAATCTGGCACCATTATTTTTAAGGATGTATACATGCAAGCGTAAATGGAGGAAATGTTAATTATTGGCTGTAATTCCAATATCGGATGAGTACTAATGTTTAATTTTCCTATTTATGTTGGCCACCAATATGTCCCTATTATAAAACCCTATTAACTAACTCTCTGTCTAACTGTCTGTATAGCCCAGGCAGTAGCCCTCGATCTGCTGCCAGAAGCTCTGGCTCTGAAGCTTCTCACAGTAGGAACAGTCCCAAGGTGCTTTTCAGTCAGGATGGAAGTTTGCGGGTGGAGTTTACCAACAGCAGACCAGAGCTGGACGATGTCCCCAAAGACTCCACGCTGAGGGACAGTAAAGGCAGCTCACTCAGCTCTGAGGCGTCTTGGTACGATTCTCCATGGGGCACTGGCACGGATCTGTGTGATAACGTCTTCACCAGTGGTCAGCCTTCAGATAACAGCAGCGGCTACACCACCCTGTCCTCCACACGCACTGACGACTTCAGCTCCTGCCCCACAGCCACCCTGGACGGACATGTGAGTGACCTCCTTCACCAGGTAATAATTGTGGAGTGATTTTAATACAGTATGAATCTGCAGTGTGTGTAGATTTTACAGTCTGACAGTAATACTTGTGGGGTGATTTTAATCAAATTTTAATCAAATCCCACAAATTACAACCAATCTTTTTTTTTTATTATGTGCATCTTAAGCAGCATCTTGCATTCCAGTTTGTGTCATGTAAATATTCTTTGATGAATCAAATCATTCACAACGTAAATTATTTTAGCAACCAGACTGCATCAGTGGTTTGCCAGTGTGTTAAAGGCACATAACAAGGCATATTACAGTTGTAATGTAATTGCAATATGGTCTCTATTGTCTCTGTCGCGCAGCCCTTTCGCCAGGCCAGGATGAACAGCAACCAGTACAGCAGCAATGGCTACAGCAGCAACGTTTATGTGCCCAGTCATTCTGGACGCGCTGAGGAGGACAGCGGCATTGGAGACTCTGTCCTGCTCTCTATAGAGCAGAAAGACTTTGGGCTGACCTCTTTCAGTGACCTCTACACTAACCCAAACCTGACCGGACCTTTTCCCACGACTGGAATACTGCCCACAGGTCAGGTCCAGGACACTCCTGACCTCCAAGAAGAGAGTTCAGAAACCCAGGCTTTCTCCTCTCTCACATTACCCTGCAGAAAACCGGTTGCCGACAGCAACAGCAGGAAGGACTCGCTCAAGAGCCGAATCCGCCGCCTCAGCGACTGGACGGGCAGTCTAAGCAGGAAGAAACGGAGGCTGCAGGTGAGGGAATTAAAAGGGGGCTGATGCGGGTAGACACAAAACACCACCACCTCAATGCTTTTGTCTGCATCATTCAAAGCACACACGCTGCTCTCACGCCTGCTTGAATGGTATCAGATGAATGCGGGTCTTTGAACGATTCACATCTGCGTGTAATTTTGGCATTAGCTGAGGCTGCTTTGGTTAGGTTTGGCTGTCTTTTGTGTATAAAGTGACAAGATGAATGTTAAACAAATTTCCTAAATTGATCACATATTTTTTTGATTTTCTAAAGCAGAAAACTCATTCTTCCAGATGGCTACTTCTGCTGTTTTTAACTATGCAATGGCCAGTTTTATAACAGTATGTCATACAGTGCCAGAAAAAACACAAGCAACTGTGATTTAGGCAACAGTTTACATGGTACTCATTTTGGGCTATAAGCTTCCATTATTAGTTAGCTACATTAGCCTTGTAGCTCCAGTGTAAAACTAAAGAAATCAACTTCTGACATCCAACATGTCTTGGTTGATCAACTACATTTGGGATTTGTAAATTTGACTGTGATTCCAGTATGAATCTGCAGTGTGTGTTGTATTTATAGTCTGACAGTAATAATTGTAGAGTGATTTAAATCCAGTGTGGATCTGCAGCGTGTGTAGTTTTTACAGTCTAACAGTAATAATTGTGATTTTAATTCAGTATGAATCTGCAGTGTGTGTAGTTTTTACGGTCTGATAATAATAATTGTGGAGCGATTTTAATCCAGTATGAATCTGCAGTGTATGTAGTTTTTACAGTCTGACAGTAATAATTGTGGAGTGATTTTAATCCAGTATGAATCTGCAGTGTGTGTGTAGTTTTTACAGTCTGACATTTATCGTTGTGGACAGATTTTAATCCAGTATGAATCACAGTTTGTGTAGTTTGTACAGTCTGATCTCAATAATTGTGGAGTAAAAGGTCTTCTGTAATTGGCTGTATCTGGAGCTGTCTACAATACAAATATAGTCAGTGTATTTACCAGTGAACCACCAGTGAACCTACATGTGTCTTCTGAGTTTTTATATGTAATGTTGATAGTGGTGGTAAATCTGAAAAAGGTTTCTTTGGGGACTATTTGTTTACATATACCTCTCCACCATGAATATTTTTTTAAAAATGCATTTTAGGCCAAAAACATCTAAAAAATATCATTAAACAATGTATCCAGCATCAGGAAGAGTATACATAGCTCTTGCAAATAGTAACTTTCTGTGAGGGAGCGTTTAAAAGTATTAAACTCTTCCAGCATCTAGTTCCTATCACCACCAAAGTGAACAATTCTGACCCAGTATGTTTCTCTAGAAACTAATTCTCACTTCACACCACTCTGAGTGACTTTGTTCACATCTTAACCATTTAATTAAGCCCAAATCAGTCAGTGGCATTGCCCTTTATGGTCCCATTACACTGTTTAACACTCACTGAAAGTGTGAAACAGCGCTGTGAGTGCAGTGTCAACCTTCTACTGCAAGTGTATGTTAATGTTTACTCTCCTCGTTATCACTCCAGTGTTGGGTTCTTCTTTTCTCTCTCAGGAACCCAGCGCTCTGGAGGCCTCAGAGCCGTTCAGCAGTGGAGTGGATGGTCTGCTGGGAGACTCCAGTCTTCAGCTGGGCTGCGGGCCATACTGGAACAGTCTCGTGTCCAGCCAGACGCAGTCGGCCTGCTCTCTAACTGACCCGTACGTGCTCTGGAAAACAATGCAGCGTCCAGCATGCTTACAGCTCTTAAGGCATCAATTTGCATAGATCTTTTTGCCTTGGTTTAATTAAGCAATAGAACGCAAGATGCATAATAACACTTCACCTCCAATGTTCTTTTGCTATTAGACAGCAGTTTTGATAAAGTAAAGAAAAGGGAAAAGCAAAGCAGCCCAGAGCATTGTTTCAAGTATGCTTTTAATATTGGCAGTTTCTTCTGAAAAATGTAGTCCTACCACAAGTGGTATGTTGCCAAAAAGGCAGCTGAAGTTTGGCTTAGGGATGACAGATTTGGATTTGGGCCTATTAATGTCACATGTTTCTTGCTGCAAGAAAGAAAATATCTTTCCAGACACATCAATTTTTGTATTTTAATATTTGTTAAAATGTGGTCAGTTAGCTTAGAGTATAGCAACCATTGTTATTACTTAGCAACTTACTTGGTCATTGGAACGATGCAAGTATGGTGAAAAAAGTGTCGTTATCTATGGAAGTCCTTTCCCGTCAGGTAGAGAAGAAACAGAAAGAAAAACTTTTTTCTTTCTGTTTCTGGCAGCAGTAAACTTTGATTCAGCATCAAACTACTGCACTGTTTTTCATAACTGTGACTTAGCATCTCAAAAATATGACTTATTTCTCAAAATCTTACTTATTATGTTGAAAATTTGACTTATATTACATTGAGAATCATATTAGCAGCGATTGATTATTCAGCAGGATTATCCTTCTGAATTTCATTTGCTACTACGTTTTGAAAACCTTTGAAAAGTGTTGTACCTGTGTTGTTACATCTGAGAACAGCACTGTTGCTACATAACAACGATGATCACTACTTTGCTGCTGGAAGTGACAGAAAGATAGAATTTATCAATATTAAAAGTGTATGTTTTAAACAGTGTTTCGGAGGTTCTTTGCTTTATTTTTAATTTTCCTATCTTTTACATTATTTTACTTTAGCTGAACAACTCTGAAGTTATTTATAAGTGTTCTATAGCTTAAATGTCTGTGTTTGTCCATTTGATATATATATTCCCTCATTATTAACTGTTTTTCACAGTGTGCAGCAGAGCCAGAGGCAGAATGTTTATGAGAACTTCATGCAGGAGCTGGAGCCGGGTGGCAGCAGTAGCGGCGGTGCACTGGCGGACGCTCTGCAGGCGTGGGAGTGTGACGGGGAGCAGGGTGAGAGCAGCAGCGGATCTCTGGGCTCTCTGGAGCAGATGGAGCTGCTGTTTGAGAAGGAGCAGGGCGTGGTGCGCAGGGCCGGCTGGCTGGCCTTTAAACCGCTCATCAGCCTGCATAAGGAGCGCAAACTAGAGCTGGTCGCACGCCGCAGGTGGCGGCAGTACTGGGTCACACTAAAAGGTGAGAATGACTCTTTTGTACACAGTCCTGCTCCTGCAGAACCCCTGCTCTGCACGTTTTAGTGTTTTTCCTGCTCGAGCACAACTAATCAGCTCATTAACAAACGAGCTGAAGTGGGTGTGATACAGTTAAACACAGGGGCTACACTGGGAACAAGGTTAGGAATCACTGGTGTATGAGAACACGGTGAGAGTATAGCTACACATGTCACTGCACTTAGTTCACATTAAAGGTTTAGGTGAATTTGAATTTGTGTTATAAATTTAAAAAAGAAGTTGAATTATAAATTGTTACATATTTTTATGTATTGTTGTCATGCCCAGGAAACTACTAAAAAAAAGACGCGGGAACATCCCCAAAGCTTAACACGCATTAAAAATACTAAGATCTATGAATATGCACGATTATGCAAATTGTAAACACTCTCTTTGCTGCACCCTTTCTTAACCCCACCTCTTCCCCACCACTACCCTGCATGCCGTTTCTATACTTCGACACTTATACAGGCGCTGTAAGCGCCTACTGTAACGTTAATAATCAGATATTCTGTCTTTCTGACACTCCGACACAAGTCACTCGATTTCACTTGCTCAGATTTGAGACTTTATCCTCTAAACTTGCCACAGTGCAATGTAAGTGAGCCACAGTGAACCTGTGTGGTTGTTTGTAAAGCTTAGGCCTTCTCACTAAGATACCACTACTTTCTAGCAAACATGGAGCAAAAGTAGCCTAGGCTAACAGCTCCACACACAGGATGCAAATATCAGTGACCTCTCAGGCCTCACTCACGTCTAGCAGTGCTTGTGGCCACCCTCACAATTGAACCCTGTGGCACCTCCTTGAGTGCTGAAGCAACAGGAGGAGAAGCAACAAGTTCTCTCTCTCTCTCTCTCTCTCTCTCTCTCTCTCTCTCTCTCTCTCTCTCTCGCTCTCTCTTGCAGTGAGAGCCAGCTGATGCTGGTTTGGCTTCTGCAGTGTGGGCTCATGCCATTTCCCGCAGCTCTCATCAGGGCTTGAGGCTCAGGCCCTGGCTTCATGCTGCCTGGCACTGCTCTCATTATCATATTTCAGCATATTGGACCATGATAGGTTCAAGGTTGTTCCTGACGTACAACACTCAGCTGCTATGTAGCGCCCCACAAATCGCAGTTTCGGATGTGCTGAGAAACCCTGTGTTTTTTAATGGAAAAATATGAACTCTGCACTGTAGTAACACATTTGATACAAATAACAGTCTATATAACCATCATAAGTCACTCAAGAGGAGTTTGCCAAAAGAATAAAACAAGGAAAAACGTCTAAAAAAAGAGTTGAAAAATCTTAAAATACTCTTTTGTAATACTCGCTTTTAGATGTCATGCCACAGTGTCATATTTTGCAGTGTGCCTAAACAAACAATATGAAATACATATAGTAAACAAATAATTACAAACAAATACAGATGTGAGTCACCAAAATGTGCAAAAAAAGTAAATGGCAAAAATGGTAGTCGCAATATACAAATAGAAACACTGTGTTCTGTTCTCCCACAGGCTGCACGCTGCTGCTGAGTGAGGCCAATGGTAAAGGCTGCCCGGAGCAGGACGCCAGCCCACGTTACGCCCTGCAGGCTGAGGACAGCATCGTACAGGCCGTCCCAGAGCACCCCAAAAAGGAGCACGTCTTCTGTTTGAGCAATGCTTACGGAGACGTCTACCTGTTTCAGGTTTGAATCCAGTCACCTTTAGATTTGAAGTGCTTACCTCAAATGAAGTCGATCAGCCAGGACATGTTTGATGTCTGAAGTTGCGTAAATGATCACATAGTTGCCTCAAAGTACACTCAGTTGTTAAGTAATCTCAAATGGACTTGCTTAGACTTGCGATATGGTTTGAGGCAAGTGTGTGACGATTTAGGCATGCAGTTTGCACAACGCTAATTGATGTTGAGTCCTTAAAGGAAAGTCTGATCACTCAGGTGCCGTCTCTTTAACGCCCCTGCGCAGTTTTCTCCACTCGTACAAGAACTGGTTTCCTTTTCTTTGCATGTTGGTTCAAAAACACAATTAAATTACTGGTAAAATCTGACAATAAATCCACAACAAAGTAGTTTGTTTGGCTCAAATAACACACAAGAAATCGTGTTTTTTTTAGGTTCCAATGCATATGTGCTCCTGTTTTTACCTACAAGAAAATTGACTAAATCTATTTAAGGCTGGGACTTTCTGTAATAAAGCCGCCATGTTATGAGCTATACTGCCGTATTAGCCTCATAGCTCCAGTGCAAATCTAAATAAACCAACTTCGGACACCAAATGTCCTGGCTAATCAACATACAGTCTGTCACATTTTTCCAATTTGACCTTAAATACAGACTAAATACAGACTGCAAATAATTTTTTTATATATTTCCGCGGCCAGATATTGACGTCTGACAAGAACATTTGCTTCACACAGTAGATACTGTAGCATAAGCTGTATAAAATCGTGTTAAATTCAAAAATAAGAGTGCTGTATGCGAAATATACCATTTCATCAACCATCAAACAAAAAGCTAATTTATCATGAATGTTGAATACTGAGCAGGCATGACTGTAATTTAGCTACAAAGAACTTAGCTCTTGTTCTAATTCAAACAGATAGTTAGTTAAATCTGCCTTTGTGGATTCATTCATGACACAGCGGTAGATAGTGTGTGTTAGTACACTCACTTCTAGTAACTTCACTCATTTTTCAAGAGTCCCATATGATTCTACTGTTAAATGTAAGGTTCCTTGATTTAATTGAACACTAAAATATTTATTAAATACTGTGATTGTTTATACTTTTGCTACTACTCTACTACTACTGATAGTAATAATATTAAGAAGAAGGCGAAGAAGTGTTTTTATTATTCGTCCTTGTAGGTGTTGTGGTTTCTAGCTGCTGTGGCTCATAATCCTCTACTATAATATTAGGTTTGTAGTGACAGAAGAAATTCTAATAAACACTGACTAATGTGCGCTTATGTATGTGTGCATGTTATGAAGTGAAAATTCATGATTGGAAAAAAAAAATATGGGACACTCATACGAACCCCTGCAAACCTAGTTTTATCTCATTCCTTTGGTATATACTGTCTTCGAAGCGTACATGCCAAAAAAATATGAAGCGTTTAGACGTCTTACAATGTTCAAAATTATTGTCTGCAAGCTTGAAGCAGGATCACATTCAGAAACCACATTGTGCTTCACAATGTATTTTAGTTGTTGCTACTCCAGCTCATAATGACTATGTTGGTCTACATAATATGTTCTCTCACTGCCAGTTTTATAACTATGTCTTGGTAAACCCTGTATTGTAATGAAAAATTGGCTGTGCGTGTCTCAGCTGGAGGGTTATGTGCACTCATATTTGTTGGCCTTGTCTTTGCCTGGGAACAAAAGAAAGGCCTATTGTGCTAAGCGTTGTTCATCAGCTTTCTGCTTTAAAATCTTTCTCACTGCTCTATAGAGAGATGTGATGGATTCTGTACACATATTAGACACATATACATACTACATATAATTATAGTGTAAATACATCAGCAGTGTTGGGCTAGTTATTAAAAAAAGTAATCCATTAGAAATGATTTATTACTTTTCTCAAATTATGATGGGATTACTTTACTCATTACTGCCTGGGAAAAGTAAACTCACTACTCATTAATCTAGCGCTGTGTCAGTCTTGAAATATATACTAATCTGTACTGAAAGTACAGAGGAAAATCCAGTACTACTTTCAGTACTTTGTTTAAAAAGTGAACACTAAGTAACCCCTTGAAATCACAGGCTTATTACTAAGACTTATTAATCAGTAACTACAGGGACTTCAATACAAACTGCTGAAGCTAATTTAGGGTTATTGAAGTGTGTAATAGAACTTTGAGCCTGCAAGCTGGCATTACATTTACGGAGTTAAAGGGCCTATCACTGTTCCTGCCTTTGAGCAAGACACAGCTAGTTATAGTTGACCTAAAACATTATGACCACCTGCCTAATATGCAGTTGGTCTTTCACAAGTCGCCAAAACAGCTCCGACCCACCGAGGCATGGACTCTATATGGCCTCTGAAGGTGCCCTGTGGTATCTGGCACCAAGACATTAGCAGCAGATCCTTTGAGTCCTGTAATTTGTGAGGTGGAGCTGCCACAGATCTGACTTGTTTCAGCGCATCCCACACATGCTGGATCGGATTGAGATTTGGGGAATTTGGAAACCAGGACAACACCTTGAACTTCTCATCATGTTCCTTAAACCATTCCTGAGTAATGTGCTGTGTGGCTGAGTGCATTATCCTGCTGAAGGAGGCCATTGCTGTTGGGGAATACCATCACCAGGTCTGCAACAATGTATAGGTACATGGCACATATCAAATTCATGTCCACGTGAATGCCTGGGCATCACACTCCCTCCACCAGCTTGCCTTCTTCTCCCAGAGCATCCTAGTGCCGTCACTTCCCCAGATAAACATCGCACATGTACACGGCCATCCAAATGATGTACAACACAACAAAACCCATCGGACCAGGTGACCTTCTGCCTACGCAGCCCCATACACAGCAGGGTATAATGCACTGTGTGTTGTGACACATTCCTCCTGTCACCATTGTTAAAAAATTGTGATGACTTGTACCACAGTAGCCCTTCCATCGGTTCAGACCAGATCTGCAAGCCTTCGTTGCCCTTGTGCATCAACAAACATTGGGTGCCCAACACCCTGTTGCTGGTTTGTGGTCTGTCCCACCTCGGACCACTGTCTGTACTCACCACTGCCAACTAGGAACCCCTCAGAAGCATCAGTGTTTCGAAGAGGCTCTGACCCAGTCGTCAGGCCGTAGCAATTTGACCATTGTCAAAAGTCACTAAGGTCTTCACACCTGTCCATTTCTCCAGCATCCAGCACATCGACTACCATAACTAACTATTGACTTGTCATCTAATATATCCCAGACCTGCTGTTACTAGAGAATCAGCGTTATTTACTTCATCTGTATGTGGTCATAATGTTTTGGCTTATTGATGTTCAAGTAATGTGTATTATGTAATTCTCATGTCAGTAATTGTGATAACAAGAAGTTAAACTGCAATGTGTTACACTACTTTGTTACAGGAAAAAGTAATCACAATACTGCGACATGTTACCGCCTTACTCCCAGCACTGGACATCAGTGCAAAATACAAATACAGTGCAAGGACACCAGTGTAACATGGTTAAGGCAGCCCTCTACATTCTCTGTGATGTCCAGCTGATCCACTTATGTCATGTTTAGCAGACACAAATCACACCACTGGTGCCTCCTCCAAACATCACCACGGAAACAGGGCTCTTTGCCACGCCACAGTTCCAGTTGCAGTCCAGGGAGCTTGCAGCGACCAAGACTTGGACGCTGCACTGTGTGTGTGCTCGATTTTGGAAAAAAAAGTCATGACTTTGTAAAAAGGGGAAACAGAGCTAACCTACAGGGGCAACAAAATAATCTTGACTTTGTAATATGCATTTTACAAAAGCTCAATGGTTCAGTTTTTTAAAACTGACAGCGCCAAAACATTTCTTTTTGGTTGCTGAGGTTAGGCTTAGGTTTAGGATCAAAAACAACAGAAAACATATACTTAACAGAAAATTACACAGAAGCCTCAACAACTACATATAATATTACATTTTCCAGTTTAATGTGTCCAGTCTTTGCTTTTATTACTGCTTCCATTCTTTTCGGGAGACTTACTTTCAGTTTTTCAAAGAAATCTGCAGGGATGTTTTTCCACACCTCAAAAAGTTCAGCCTTAGAAGAACCCTTCTGATTGTCTCTCGTTCTAAAGGCCGCTAACCAAACTGACCTGGAGAACTGGGTGACGGCCATCCACTCGGCCAGCGCCTCGCACCTGGCCAAGCGTCAAGGCAAAGAGGACACGGTGCGACTGCTGAGGAGCCAGAGCAAAACCCTGCTGCAGAAGATCGACATGGACAGCAAAATGAAGAAGATGGCTGAACTGCAACTGACTGTCATCAGTGACCAGAAGAACAGGAAGGCTGTGGAGAGCCAGGTGAGGGACATAGAGGAAATGTGTCCTTTCAGGAAGTAGCTGTGTGTGTTTGATAGATGTTTGGATAGCTGCAATATCGAAGAAAACATTTAAAATATTTTAAAAATGTATCAATGCAGAAAATTTTACAATCTGCTTAAAGGGAAGTTCCACCAATTAAAAAATATAAAAATCTGCAAAATTGAATGGTCAAAATGTAAACAAACTCATGGAGGGATTTGATGTGAAATGCTACATTTCTCTATTTTCTGTTCTGTCGAGTCAGAACTGTTCACAGTGGTGGTGATAGGAGCCAGACGTCTGAAGAGTTTAAAAGCTCCCTCACAGAACATTATTACATTTGTATTATGAATGTGTTGCCTGATATCTGAGACACTGGTTTACAATCGTTTTGCTTTAATATTTTGGCTTAATGTTTGGCAGAGAAATACATGCAGGGTGTTGTAAGTGAAAATAGTACCCAGAGAAAACCTCTATAACCACTCTTTTATCATTACATATAAAAATTCAGAAGATGTGTGTAGGTTCACTGGAGGATATCAAATAAAATGGCTGTATTAGTATTGTAGACATTGTGGTCCCTGGTTCCCATCACCACCATTGTAAAGAAAACTCTACAGATTCTCTACAGAGTCTCAACAATGAACCATTTCACACCAAACCACTCTGAATGACTTTGTTTGCATCTCAATTACTGACATTTTGAAAAGCGGGTGGAATTCCCCTTTAAGGTGGTAGTAAGAATGCAAGAGTTAGATGATGATGATGATGATGATGATTATTATTATTATTACTACTCGTTCTATATGAAACAAAAGGCACATGCATATTATAGGTAAACGTATAAGAAATCCAGGTTCATATAAAAATGAATGGATAAAAAACAGATTGTTGTTCTTTCTTATTGTGAGCAGATCCAGCAGTGGGAGCAGAACCTGGAGAAGTTTAACATGGAGCTGTTCCGAATGCGCTGTTACCTGGCCAGCCTGCAGGGCAGTGAGCCGCCCAACCCGAAGAGCCTGCTGGCTGCTGCCGGACGCCCATCCAAGATGGCTCTCAGCCGTTTGGGAATTTTCTCTGTCTCATCATTCCATGCCCTGGTGAATAGTGACCACCACTTTCTCCATTTTTTATTTCTATATTTTTTTAGGAACATGAAAGATCCTGACTGTACACGGACTGCATTTCCCATGATTCTTGTGTTTGCAGGGACACAAAGATGTGACGAAATATATGAATTAAACCAAAAATACTTTTTTAAAGCCATAGTTCATTTAACAATTGAAAGCACAACACACGTTTAAAAATTAAAGCCTGTATGTGTTGAGATCGAATTATTGGGGGTGTAATTCACCTCCCCCTCTACACACACTGAAGGGGACATGTCCCCCTGTTTAATCCATGCCTATGCAATTTGCTTGGTGAAGTAAAGTGTCTTTCTTTAAATACAGGAGCAGGCATGATTGAAATGAAGGCACTGGCATTACAGTGTAGTACAGAGATACAGAGACATTTTTGTCTTTCGCTCAGCGTCCACTTGGCTGTCTGGGAATTATCTCTGTCTCGTCCTTCTTTGGGGAATAACAACCACCACTCACTTATTAGACTAAAGTGACTTATAAACAACAGCAGGCCTAATTAAGAGAGAGACCACTGTTAAGCGTAGCAAGTCGGAGATGTTCCCATGAAATGTAATTGGGCTGTAATATAATTTATCTCATATCGTTCTAAATCTGGCTGTTGAGGATGTTCTAAAAGTATGTAAAGTTGCAGTATGTGTTTGTGTGTCTTTATAGATGTGCGCTCGTGACGAGGCCACTCTGAAAAGACGTTCTCGCTGCCAGTCTCGAGGCATTCGGAGTAAGCGGGGCATTTTCTCCTCTCAGAAAGGCCTGGACAGTCTGACCAGACGAAACCACGAAAAGAGACAGTCCCTGTCCCAGGTAGAGCTGAAAGTAGGATTAAAAACAGTAAGAATATTTTAACCAAGAGCAGCAACTAAAGGGCTTATGTCATGTAAAACTGACATTTTTCTGGTTTTTAACAAGATTTGTTGTAAACATTTTTCATGTTTCGTCATTCACTTCACAGTCCACAAAGTCTGTATGTGAAACTAAGCTGCAAAAAACAGCTTTTTAATTCCTCATTGTTGTGATGTCACACGTGCAAATGACTGTTTAGCTTGGCTCACCCACTTTCACGCGAAAAAGATTGTCAAATTGTTCCTGCACACAGCACAGACTGG